>JABMDO010001409.1:0-15175 GCA_014851415.1 Cnaphalocrocis medinalis
GGTAACGACAAAGTTCTAAAGGAAGAGGATGTGTCAATCAAAAGTGTTTTGGTAGATAAAAATTTAAAGGCTTATCTTATTATCATTATCTTAAAACTTTAAGCAACAAAGTAATTAGTTACTGTTAGAAAGGACAGAAAATACCAAATCGCAAAGATATGATTTGCATAGATTGAAAGTTCTTATGTGAAAATAATAAGGTCTATTTTTGGCAGTCAGGTATAAACTTGCTTTGGAAACTATGTTCCACCACGCCCTTATTGGTCCTTGCCTTTTACCTGCTACATCAACATCACACACACAGAGAAATAGTTTACAATTTTTTTTGTACCTATGTTGTAGGCACAGAATAATCGTGTTGTAGTGTCTAAAATAAAAATTATATACTTCTAGCAATGAGTCCTTTAACGCTAATGGCTAATAGATTTAATGTAAAAAAAATTAAAACAAATTTGGTAAGGTAGGTATTAAGTCAATAATTGATATTATTGGTCGAATTAAATTACATTGTAATTACCTGTAGATAGGTATTCAAAGTCCAAAACTTTATGTTTTATTTTAAATCCAGCTACAGTAATACTTAAATTATTTCGGCTGATTAAAACTACCGATATTGATAAGAGTTGTCAAGAGAAATGTCATGCAATGACATTTTATTTTTTAATTACTAAATAAAGGATAAGTAAGTCAAAAGGAGATCCGACGTTATTAATAAAAACCTTCATAGTCACTTTACATTAATTGCAATTGATAGTGTACTGAGCGAAAAGTACACATGGTTTTGGTAAAAAGTAAAGTTAAGTATCAGCCTACACACTGTCCCACTGCAGGGCAAAAGGCCTCCATCTTAGAAATCAAGTCAGAATAGCGATTATGATGGGATTAAACTTAATCATCACGCTTGCCTAATTGGCAAAAGTTATCATGCAGGCAATTGGTTTTTTTATGAGAAAGCTAGTGAGCAGACGAGTAGATGGCTGACTCACTACTGACTGATAAGTGATTTTACTGCCGGCCAGAGGAATCCAGAGGAATCAAAGTACCACTCGGCTTTTTAAATGGGAATACGATCTGTATTTTAAGGTTTACATTCACATGTCGTCGAATATCAGTCTATGTAAGTAATGCTGTTTTTTTTGTAATTATAGAACTAGAAGACCCGCTGGTGCATATCTTTTTTTTTATGAGATAGGGGGCAGACGAACAAACGGATCACCTGATGGTAAGTGATTACCGCCGCCCATGAACACCCGCAACACCAGAGGAGTCGCAAATGCGCTGCCGACCTTTTAAGAAGGAATACGCTCGCTTTTTGAAGGTTTGTAGGTCGTATCGGTTCGGAAATACCGCTGGTGACAGTTCATTCCATAGTTTTGTAGTTCAAGGCAGAAAGTTTCTTAAGAAACGCACAGTTGAAGATTGCCAAGCATCTAAATGATGTGGGTGGAACTGTTGTCGAGTGGAGCGGAACGGTCTATGGTTCAAACTCAGCTATCATTGCTCGACAAAACGTTCATTCTATGCACCCAAAAAGCAATAACTCGAGTCTAATAGAGGAAATAGGCGAGTGATCAAGGGTGAATAAATTGTCTTGTCCCACCCTTGTGTCTTTGGTCCAGTTGCTATTAAAACCATAAAAAAAAAAAAACCATTCAAATAAAACGAAGATTCTAAACGCCGATGCATTCTCTTCCAGTCGACCATATAATTACATAAATACTGCTACCATTTTGAAAACCCTTCCGGCGTTTTTTAAAACCCTTTAAATAAACGATCCGGTGTTTTAACATTGGAGGGATTCTTAAAATGGAACTATTCATTTTACGCTGGAGTTCACTTGTAATGATAGTATGATTGTGACATTGGATTTGGGTTTGTACAAATAGACCTGAATTTGTTCTTATTTAGCTATTAATGGCACACCACACGTAAGAAAAACCGGCTTATTCCAGAAATCGCCTTCGATGATTCCCTGCGCAGAGGATTTTTGCACTTTTTGTCCAGAAAGCCACGCTTCAGCATGAATGGGGGGCATGGCGAGAGTTATTTATAGTGGCCGCCCGCAACTTCGTTTGCGTGAACTTTATGACAGATGATTTTAAATAGAATTTAACAAAAATATTACTTATTAAAATGTTCGTTTATAAGTTAATAGATTTTAAGGCGGCTCATTAATATTTCATACGAATACTAAGGAATGGAACAAACTGGCCGGCTTTTGTATTTCCAGAGAGCTACAATTTGGGTGGCTTTAAGTCGAGAGGGAATAGGCTTCTGCTGGGAAAGCACGCTACATCTTAGACCTCATTGTCACTCCCATCAGGTGAGATGAGGTACAAATACAAATACAAATAGTTTTTTATTTCCAAGAACAGGTACATTGTTGACATTACAGTAGGGTCAAGTGCTACCCTTTATATTTAAAATATCAACTTCTAATGAACCCCCAAATTATTTTTTATTCCATTAGGGGATTAAGTATTCTATTAAGTTGAATCTTATATTGTATCCATCAATTCTGTCAAAGAATGTGTATGCAAAAGTTGGAGTAAATGGGGCCAGGAATCACGTAGTCCCATGAACAAAGTTGAACCCCCTTATCGCTCCATTAGGGGTTTAGTTCGGAATTATCCTTCCTTATAGGAGCTCATCCAAAAATGCTCATCACATTTGACAATTTTTCCATTCCATTTCATTCCATATTGGTTATAGTGTAGTTGGGCTCTTAGAGGTCCAAACCAGATGTTCCATGATCTTTGATTTTTTTTCATGGCATCATAAACTGCTCAGCAACCTGAACACTTTTGTTAAAGTGCCATTGACCTACCTCTTATAGTTTAGCTGGTCTGTTGTGGGTCACATCAAGGAGCCTGGTCTTCAAATGTAATATACCCTATAAGTTGCCCTGATATTACAGCTTTACATTAAAAAAGTTTCATTCAAATTGGTTCAGGTAGTTTCCGAGGATTAGCGCGAGACAAACAGACAAACAGACAAACAGACAAAACAGACAGACAAAAATTTTAAAAATCATTGATTCATGTTCTGTTACTGTTTTTTAGGTCGTCCTAAGTTATTTTGAGATAAATATCTTCAATGTACAGACACAGCTTTTACATTTTTATTATATGTATAGATTATACCGATCAGTATACAAACAGTCTACAAAATAATATTACCTATGTAATGTATTCTTACGACTAATTGATGAGAAACAGCAAAAATAATTAACAAAATAATTACAGCAATCGTAATATTACCTACATTTTGCAACCAACAAGCACATCTAATCTTGCTAAAGGTAAAAAAAACTTAAAACTATGAGTAGGTAAATCCTTTTTTTTTTTCAAAGGAGGCGTCCTACGATAAGTAACTCAATCAACAATAACACATACAATTTATAAATGTGTAATAAGTAAAACTCAAAAGTTATGAAAAACGAAACGATCACAAATCAAAACCGGCCGTTATAGTTAAACTAGCGGCCGCCCGCGACTTCGTCCGCGTGGAAAAGTAACTTTTTACCGCCCCTATTTAACCCCTTACCACCCCCTTAATATTATTATGTTGATAGCCTATAGCCTTCCTCGATAAATGGACTATCCAACAAAAAAAGAATTATTCAAATCGCACCAGTAGTTTCGGAGATTAGCGCGTTCAAACAAACAACAAACAAACAAACAAACTCATCAGCTTTATTATATTAGTATAGATTAACTTAATCAACTTTAATTATGAAATGTTACTTGAATCTTGATATGAAATACAATAATGAAAATATGAGTGTACACTTTTTAATTAAAACGATTCATTTTTATTTATAACGGCCGTATCATAATTTTAATTGAAATAGGTACGTAATTAATGTAGTGTCTATTTACTTAGCACTCAGGGAGACATTAATGTAAGGCTGTACATTTTTGAACTGATGATTATGTTCGTGTGACAATTAAACGATGACTCGACTTTTTGCACGCAAGTGTAATTTGTAATTTTTAGGTTGCCATATGAAAAAACCAAGGTCGTGGGATTTGATATCATTGTTACAGGTATACATTGAATTGGTACGGTCAGCAGCATAGGCGTTTCCAGTTTCTAGGCTAGAGGGGAGCAAATCAGATTTTATACAAGCTAGGTGCTTATAAAGAATAAAAAAAAAACTTAAATTAAAATAGCTATGTTTTAATATAAATTCTTTAACTACCTAGGTCTTTTGTGATAGGTGGCAGACTAGCAGACGGATTACCCGATGGTAAGCGATAGACACCTGTTACACCAGTATAGTACAAGTACGCTGGCGACCTTTGACCCCTCTCCCCCCATTGTTTGTTTTTTCTATCGATTAAAGTACTAGATAAATTAAATTAGTAGGGACGTCAAAATGATCGACAAGTATTTTGGTTTAGATGTTCACCAAATGTAGCAACTGCTACAGTACTCAAAATATATACCTATAAACTGTTCACCTACACAGTGTTATGTATTATGAAATTTTAATTTTATTTAATTCTTTAATAAAATTATGATAACAAATTTGAAAAGATTAAGTTCTACTGAGTTTCTTGCTGATTCTTCTCGGTAGAAATTGACCTTCCGAATCAGCAGTAGATTATAAAATTTGACATTCATAAATGTTCTGTAAAGGACTTAAATTGAATAAAGAGATTTTGATTTGATTTGATATAAGTATGTGTTGGTACAAGGTACTCCTTGTACTTCTACATACATTTGGAGTGGAAACGGTACCCATTACTTACCATTGCGCGAAGTTTCAGCGACAGTTTATGCGCGCGCGCCGATATCCTCACTTCCTAAGTAGGCGATAGGCAGCCTAGAAGTCTGGCGCATGCGAAGGGCGATAGCACTAGGCCGACTGCCGGTTAAGGGGAATGACTGCAACGGTGAGAAATGTATAGTCTTTAAGGAGTTTGTTCTTAAAGCCGCCCACAGCTCCACTCGTGTGGAATTCGGTTTGCCACTAAAAGTATTTTTTTTATAATAGTGATATGTGATAGGTGGCAAACGAGCGGACGGATCACCTAAGCGATTGCCGCCGCCCATAGACACCTACAAAACCGTGCATAGTCACAAAGTGCTTTGCTAACCTTTAACACCCCCCCTCTGGAAAAAAGTAGGTTACTTGACGCTAACAAATAAAGTATCAAATAATAAAGTGTTATCGAATCTTCCCCTTAACCGCACGCATTGGATGCGCCGGCGCATTGTCTAGCGTCTAATGTCTTGTGACGCGTTGACAAGACTAGGCGATAGTACTCAAATGTATAGCGCGTAAGTGGATGTAAATATTCATAAACACATCCTGTATTGCAAATAACAAGACTAATTTGCGTAAGTACTAAATTATTATTTAAATCGTTACATACTACATACCTACGTACTAGCTACTTCCAGGCCTGTCCCACTCCGCGAGTAGTATCAAACTTGCAAGTACATGCGGCGGCCCCTCCGGAGGGGACAGTCAGTAGAAAATCGCGAGCGAGCGGCGACGCATGCGCGACAGTTGCGTGCGATAGAAAGAGAACGCACTTCTAGGTATGAATATGTAGGTGTTGAACGGTGGGGCGGTCGGAATTTCAACTTTATGTTATGGTAGCCTGAGCCTTTATTTTTCTATAAACGGTTTTTAGAAGTGGGCTTTCTGTACCTGTACTATTAAGTATTCTGTGCTACTTCTCCAAAACCACTACTGTGATTCCCGGTTGCGTCCAAAGCTGTCGCTTCGGAGGCCGGAGTACCAACGTTCAGACCATGATTCAGGATTTTGGGAGTCCGGTGATTACAATTAAGTGACTGCCGTCTGACCTTCGCAACCTGTAAACGGGAACCAGATCAACTGAATTACGGCTAAAGTAAAAAATCGGTCAGGTTTCCTCACGAGGCGCGCTGGCAAAAATATGAATAAAGAATACTTTACATAAACGGGACTAAACGCAACGAAATTAAATAAGTAGGTACATTCTAGTCACTTACTGCTTGAGCGTTTCGGCTGCGTTAACAATAGCCGTGGTCACAAAGCTGACACTTCGCTTGTGACCACGGCTTTCGTCCGCGTTTATTCCCGTTTATGTAAAGTGTTTGTATAATGCAACGCGAAAGTTTAAAAACATATGAATAAAGAATCTGAAAAATCCCGAAATGCATACCTACTCGGTTTCGAACTATAGAGCTCCAGTAAGAACGGCGGGTTTTTATTATTGAGATACTATCGCTCGAACTGGCGCTCTATCTTGATTTAATCGTGCATCAGATTAAGCCAATTAAAATCCATTAATCCACGTAGGTTGTACGCTAATCCGAAAATAGATTTTCCTACAAACTACAGTTACAAAGAGAACCAAAATCGTGCATATTTATCTCCGAACAAGTTTCTATTTCCATTCACAAAGGCATTTATAATCCGATAAATACGTTTTAGTGTGAAACGAAATCGTGAGTGTTCGTAGCAGTACTAAATAGTTTATATGCATAAACAGCTCGTTTATTGACAAGGAAGATTCGGCAAATGTCAGAAAATGCCAAGGATGTAAGTGATCGTTACAAATGCATCGAATGCAACTGTCATATGTCATACCTATTGTATTATTAATTAACCTGGGAGAGCCATGCTTCGGTATGAATGGGCCGGCTCGACCGGAGTGATTCTGAAGGCCGTGGCGTGAAGGTTTGCGCTGTGTCTCGCTGAGTGAGTGAGGGTCTAGGGAGAGGATTAAAAGATTGGTATCAGGTTGCTGATGGTAGTGCATAAGAAGTCGATTTTCACATCCATTGAATCTTGAAGGACCAAGAAGAATTTTAGTTCGTGCCTTCGTGAAGAAAGAATTAGAATCGTAGAATTACATTAGAACGGTGTAACAGTTGAAACAACAACAACTGTTAAAATGATTAATTAAAAATAAAAGGCTTGTTTTTAATTTTTTACGCTGTGTTGTCCTTCGTTTTTTACAACCCTAAAATATATAAAATAGGGTCACTACTCGTACGTAGCCATCATTGGATATATCTTCACATTCTGTTTTTCCCGGAACCTTAACAATTTCAATACACCCACCCTTAGGTATTTATATCTTCAGCCATTCTTCCGCCGTTCACGTAGGATTACCCCCCCCCCCCCCCCTGAGGATCAGACCCTGTGTTCCCTATTTTTGTTTACTCCCAAATTAACCGGAGGAATTGGGGCTTTTATCAAACACTTATCAGATATCCCCGGGTAATGAATAAATTGCTTACCCAATACGTAAACAAGATCGTAACATGTTGCTTCTTTGAGGGGGGAGAGGGGGGTTGATGGGTGTTTTGTTTCACCTAGTTAGCATATCTGTCTATTCTATGTAAAATAAACCATTGTTTCAAAATTCTTCTTCTTCTTTGAGTGCCACCTTCTAACGAAGGTTGGCGATCATAATGGCGACTTGAACCCTTGACACAGCTGCTCTAAACAGAGATCGGGTGCTTGTATTGTACCACTGGCGCAGATTTTTAAGCCAAGAAGTTCTTCTTCTCCCTGGGCTCCTCTTTCCTTGGATCTTGCCTTGTATTATAAGTTGCAATAGGTCATACTTATAGATATAAGATATTCAAGTTTCCTCCTTTTAATAGTACTTAGAACCTCAACTTTCTTTCCCATTCTTTGTTTCAAAATTAGTTTATTTATTTTATTTAAAAATTTACTGCACCAAATTTTATACAAGAGTAAGATACTGAAACGAATTGAGTAGGTAAGTACGTAAGTAAATAATATAGGTACCAACACAGTTAACAAGAGCCTCCATCTATGTCGATCTAAAGTTAGAAAGCTAACTTTTTAGATTAATTTTGTCACCAAAAAAGGGTAAAAAAGTCTCATTTTAAGAATACAACCTTCACTAAAGAAAGCCTTCCTTGTGGAACAACAAATAATCAAGAACCCTTAACACAATTGCCTAATATACTGTTACCATACTATATCATTAAGACCTTCCAAACATGTCTCAAAAAGTCCCATAAATGAGAATAACCTCAGAACTTCCCCACAAACTCAAATCGAATCTGCATACCCGACTACTGTTATTTGGACTCAACTAGTGATGTGAAATCAAAAATCGATTCATGTATTTAAATAATTTTAATGTCAATTATTTACTTAATAGGTATATTTAAAAATATTATTTTTATACACTTTTGAAAAATCTTTTTTCAAAATAGGAATGACACAAAACAATGAACAACTTGACGTAAACACACGACGTGCACAGTAGTAAAAATATATTATCACCATAAATTTGTTTTTTATTGGTTTATTTTGGGCTTTTATAAATATGAGTAACGTTTAAATCTAGCGACATTTTTCAAATCTTTTCTAAATCGATTTTTTCCACGACCCTAGTGGCAAGTATGACATATCGATATTTTCAACGACCCTAGCGGGCGCTTTCGCCGCTACACATAATGGGCCATCCCTTTGTTCGAGCCAAAATTGTCTGAACAAAAGTTGTGGCTATAATGTGGAAACGACTCGAGCGAAATGTATGCCGTGCAATCATACGAGATTGGGGTGGCCACGTCCACGAAGAAATTGGGTACTGGTGATACTTGGGAAGGGACGTGTACTTAGTCAAAGTTCATGACTATATGGTGAAGAAGGGCGCCGTTGGGGGTTTAGTTAGTAGGACTTCAGTTTCACCAAATGAGAGCCCAAAATAACCCGTTTGTAATTCTTTTTTTATGACATGATTTTCTAGAATGTTATTCATAATAAAAAAAATATTTGGCTTCCTAAAACCACTTAATGTTACCCAAAAAAAGGTCTTGAAAGTTAGGATTTTAGTTTTTAGTAGGATTTACTCAAACATTCAACTTCAAATTAAAAATACAAAGAGGAGTTTCCATAGCTTCGAAGTAAGTTTAAAAACTTCACAGGGTCCTAAACTATCGATATCATGAAAAAAAATACTACTTAATGGGCCTTTTTTTAAAGTTATCGACCTCCGAATGCAGATAGGCTGAAAATGTATGAAACTCAATAAGGCAATTTTTGCTCGATTGAAGGATTTACTCAAACATTTAACTTCAATTTAAAGTACAAAAAGGAGATTTTAATAGCTTCGGATTAAGTTTAGAAACCTAACAGGGTCTTAAACTACCAATATCATAAAAAAATAAAACTACTTTATTAGCCTCTTTTTGCGCCTGTGCTTGTTACTTAATGACTTGGATTGTGCAGTACTATGAGTTACTCACTAAGTCAATACGTGAGTATAATCAGAGTCTAGTAACACAGCGTAATTAGTTCAATATGGAATGAAAATAACGCAAACAAAACACGTGCGCTTTTTTTTACTTTCTTTTATGTGATAGGTGGCAGACAAACAGACGGATGTCCTGATGGTAAGCAATGGAGCCGCCCATAGACACCTTCAACACCAGAGTCTCAAGTGCGCTGCCTTTAACCCCCTTTCCCCTAATTGGGCCTCCGGTGCCCTCACTCACTCGACGAAATACAGCGCAGGTGCTGCCCGGTCTTCCACCGGCTGTACGCCGGTCTTCTGTGAGGCCGTGGTATCACACTGGTCGAGCCGGTCCATTCATGCCGAAGCGTGCTTTTTTAAAACTATCGCAATTTCAAGGTTTATTTGCTATTGGAATTTTAAAAAGTAGAAAAATAGCTACAATTGAGTTTCATACATTTTCAGCCTATCTGCACAGCTGCGTTCGGAGGCCGATTACTTCAAAAAGAGGCTTATAAAGTAGTATTATTTTTTCATGATATTGGTAGTTTAGGACCCTGTTAAGTTTCTAAACTTAATACGAAGTTATTAAAACTCCTTTTTGTACTTTAAATTGAAGTTAAATGTTTGAGTAAATCCTTCAATCGAGCAAAAATTGCCTTATTGAGTTTCATACATTTTCAGCCTATCTGCGTTCGGAGGTCGATAACTTCAAAAAAAGGCCCATTACGTACTTATTTTTTTTCCATGATATCGATAGTTTAGGACCCTGTGAAGTTTTTAAACTTACTTCGAAGCTATGGAAACTCCTCTTTGTATTTTTAATTTGAAGTTGAATGTTTGAGTAAATCCTACTGAAAACTAAAATCCTAACTTTCTAGACCTTTTTTGGGTAACATTAAGTGGTTTTAGGAAGTCAAATATTTTTTTTATTATGAATTACAACCTAGAAAATCATGTTATAAAAAAATAATTACAAAATAGCCAATAAAAAAAAAGTTATGAATTTTTTAAGCCTCGCTGGCAAAATAATTAAAAAAATCCTTTAAAAAATTATAACTCGAAAACTACAAAAAATCGCTGAACATACATGGGGTATTTTTGGATACCCCCAGGTGTGAGGAATCTAAAAAAAATTTATTGACGTCACTAAAAAACCACCCTGTATGCATAAAGTGCATTTCCCCAGCGCAATAAAAAATACTGGTGATATATAAACGTACAAGTGACGTAGGGAGTTAATAACATGAAAACTCCGGAATTAATGTCATTTTGCCTGGATCAGCACTGGCCCGATGGCGCATTTCATATTGCCTCATACACCAAAGGTCGTAGGTTCGATCAATTTATTTTTGTAATTCCTCTGTTGTCTAATATTCATTTGTAAGTGCATGAACTACTTAGTACCTACGGAGTATGTATGTTTACCTAGTGATTTGTCTGCTCGTCTGTCACCTAAATAAATAAGTTTCCCAAAATCCCGAAAATCCGCACCTTCTCCCAACTCACGCGCACCCTCGTATTAGTAATAATAGGGCACGCACAATGGCAGGCTTGAGCAATAAAAACCGAACTTAAACACTGAGGGCTGAGGGCCGGGGGCCGAGGGCCGCGACTCCTGCGGCGATTACTTAGGATGACTTTGAGGGAACTGGTTTTGGTGGAATTAAATGGACCTCTGTTTTGCACTTGTATCATTTTATCCATGAAACTATTGCATGTTAGTCATATCATGAGACTGACGCTCAAGACTTCCCGCGAACTGATTTGGGTATGTTCATTCTCAGCCAATAGACGTCCACTGCTGGACATAGGCCTCCCCCAAAGTTCTCCACACAGATCGGTCCTATGCCACCCGCATTCAATGGACTCCTGAGACCTTCACCAGATCGTCGGTCCACCTGGTTGGAGGCCTGCCACGGCTGCGGCCTCCTGCGCGTGGCCTCCACTCAAGGACCTTTCCACCCCAACGGCCGTCTGTTCTCCTCGCAATGTGCCCTGCCCATTGCCACTTCAGCCACGCAATTCTTTGGGCTATGTCCGTGACCTTAGATCTCCTGCGGATCTCATCATTTCTGACACGATCACGCAAGGAGATTCCGAGCATAGCCCTCTCCATTGCCCTCTGAGTGACTTTAAGCCTTTTTAAGCGGCCCATTGTAAGCGGCCACGTTTCAGTTCCGTATGTCATCACTGGCAATACACACGCATTAAAGACTTTCGTCTTCAGACACTGTGGTAAATGAGCCGAAAATATGCTGCGTAGCTTCCCGAACGCTGCCTAGCCGAGTTTAATTCGCCGATCGACCTCTTTCTGGAAGTTGGACTTACCAAGTTGCACTTTTTGTCCGAGGTAAATATATTCGTCTACAACTTCCAGTGTAGAGCTTCCAACTTTTACAGGAGTGGGTACGACATGAGAGTTCGTCGTCTTGTCCATGTTCTTTGAGACCCACTTGTTGAGAGACTCTACTTTGGGTATGTGATAGGTGGTAAACGAGTAGACGGGTCATCTGATGGTAAGCGATTGCCGCCGTCCATATACCCCTATCCGCATCAACAAATACGCTGCTAACCATTTTACCCCCTACCCCGATTGGGATTCCGGTACCCTCACTCACTTGAAATAAGTAGGTTTGGTCTATTTATATTTGTGTAACTTCGGGAATAGAACGCGTGACCCTTGGGTCAACCGACGCTCAAATCACTGCCCTAATCCAGCTAACAATGATAATATTACCACAAAATAAAGACTGACACAGAAGGCTGACTCAGCCTTGATTTTCGACAGTTCGACAATCTTATGTCATACATAAGTTAGGATTAATGTGGTCGAAAAGGCGTTTTTGCCCGTTGTGCGCATGCGTGAGTACATGACATATTTTTAGCTCTTAGTGGGCAGTCCGCTTTCTGTGTCAATATTTATTTTGTGATATTACTACGTAATTGCAATAAGATTTTTCATACATCAAGATCATAACTTGAACTAAAATACTTTTAGGTGGCTAAGGCCAATCGCTTACCATCAGATGATCTGTCTGCTCGTCTGCAACCTATCACATATTAAAGAAAATCTTTATAAAGCACTTCAATAAAAGACGTGCCATTACTTAAGCAGTTACCACAACACTCATTCATCAAAGTTTTTAGGTAGTGTACCACAGATTGCTTTCACGCCGGCTCCCACAGTCTTCCCTCATAGAATGTAATAACTAAGAGAAGCGTTATTTCGCAAAAACACATAGCTCAGTGTAATGTATCAGTTGTAAGTGGTCTTCACAGGGTGTTATCAGGCTGGCGACGCGATGACGCCCGCCCACAAGGAAGTGGATTTACACACCATGTTTATGGAGAGAGGAGAGAACTTCTCAAAAATATATTTTATCTACACTCATGTCGTAATTTTAAAATCAACATGAATATTAATGGTAATTTTAGGCACGTCCAAGGGGGCGGCAAATTGAGCAACCTTTTTTTATAATTATTAGCTCACCTCAACCTGATGATAAGCAAGAGGAGAGCCCATATTCTCACTAGTGGCGACAGGAAGTTTACAATAACAAAATATTTTTAGTAGCTATCACTAGCTTAAACTAAGCTTTAACCAATGACAATTTTGACATGATACGTCAAAATGTAACCAATCCATTATTTGTGACGTCAACGTAACGCCATCTATCGGATTTTGCATTTGTAAAAACGTTCATTGGACACACACATTAACTGTGGGAGAGCCACGCTTCGGCATGAATAGGCCTGCTCGACCGGAGTGATACAACTGCCTCGGGGGGGGAAGGGGATAAAAGGTTGGCAGGGCACTTGTAACTCCACTGGTGTTGCAGGTGTCCATGAGCGGCGGCAATTGCTTACCATTAGGTGATCCGCCTGCTCGTCTGCTACCTATCACATAAAAAAAATAAAAAAAAACACAACAGAAAAATGTAGTGGGAAGATACGGGATAAATACAATATTCGGTTGTAAGTAGGTAATAGGTATTAATCGGTGTTTTATTTTTTTACTAATAAAATTGCAACCTGGTCGAATTACTTTGTTTTATGAGGTTTCGAGGGCAGACTTAGAAAAACTCCACTCATGCCCTAGATCGTACAGTGTAAACACAACTCGCACAAAGCAGGGTGAAAAACAACAGGCGAATGTGGGGCTAGAACCTTTTAGCTCGGCTGTTAAGCGCCTGTTTTGCCGCTGTTTACGGCGCCCATGTTTATTGTGCTGCTTAAGATGTTAGCTTAAAACTTGGCTTCAATGTGCGCAAAAAGTTATTGTACTAGCCACTTTGCGAGAGATATTTAGGAGAGAATTGTTTTCTTGCTTTATAGTTACCATTAGGTATAGACTAGCCCGTCGAATTTCGTTTCATTCTTATTTTTCTTGCTTTTTTTAGATATTTCTGTAATTTCAAGTTCTTAATACAGGGTGTATCTGTGAACATTTACATCCCTTTAACCACGTGTTCTACCAACCATTTTGAACAACATTTTTAATCAACGACTTTTCGTAACTCGTCCAAAATTTTCTCGACTCCCCATACAAAATAAACATATTTTCGCATGACTGACTTTGTATAAAAAGTTCATTTTTTAAAATGCGAAATTCCAAAAGTCAAAGAACAAATTAATGTCGTTCAAAATGGTTGGTAGAATATGTTATTAAAGGGATGTAAATGTACACGGATAAACCATGTATTTACCACTGGAAAATAGAATAAGTAGGTAACTTGGACTTAATCACACTATAATGTTCTTAAATATCTGTCATTGGTTAAGTCACCATTATAATCGACAAATCGCACTCTTAATAAGATAACGACCTAACTCAAAATTTCGGAAAAATGAGTTATGGTGAAAAATCGACCTTATAGACCAAGGGTCACAGCATACTTCTTTAAAAATCAACTTTATTCTGTTAATAACAACGTATAAAATACATGAGTCACTATCTTTCCCGCCCCGCACACTTCGTTCGTTCATCGAATATCGACCAATTCAGTTTTGGGGCGGCGGTTGCGCGCGAGGTTTGTGTCAAACGCCGGCAGATTTGGAGATGCGTCAGTGTTTTACTAAACAAATCGGTAAGTTTGTTAAATATTTATCATTATAAAGTAGCTGGCCACGTACGTCATCACCGATTCTCGCAGGTCGGCTGGTGTCCACATTGCAAGAGAACAAGTTGATGTGAGTTCAGCGTTAGCCTTTCTGAGGGGGTGAGGTATGACAGCTAGGCGGGGGGAGGGGAAGCTTCAAGTCGACCGGCTGGTTGTCGTTTCGCACTGCCACAAATTTTAATTGAATAGATAGAATAGAATTGAAAATAATTGCATGTTTGCACATCATAGTTAAGAATTGGTCATCAACGAAATATTTTCGTTACTTCGTTGTACCATGCCACCAACACAAGGCATCATCAAATATTTTATCGTTAATATTAGTAGCTTCTTCAGTCTGTTTTATCTTAAAATATCTCTGATATAAAAAGAAAACTTGGAGCCAGAAACAGCATTAACAATTGGGTATTTGACAATTTTTAAAAAAGTATTTTATTGTATTCTTAGGACACTAAAGATACGTTTGATAATTGTCTATTTCATTTTTAAAGTTAATTTATAACAAAAACAGCCATTTTAAATAATACGATTCAAATTTCCCGCCAAAACAGCAAGTCACGTGACAAATTAGCCCTCGACGTCATGATTCAATCTTTGAGTATATAGCCACTGGAGATGCCATACCGGGCGTTTCCCCTCCGGCAAAGTACATTGGTCAACTATTCGGAACTGGTCAACTAAGTTATACAAAACTACTTGGATGTCGCTACATCGCCATTTTGCATCGCTCCGTGTCGCGTGACGTTTCTCTTAAAAATGGTGAATTGTGCAGTATTTTCATGTAAAAGGCGATCTGACAGCTAAAATTCGCAACAAGATCGCGTTTCC
>JABMDO010001410.1:0-24283 GCA_014851415.1 Cnaphalocrocis medinalis
CGTACGTCATCACCGATTCTCGCAGGTCGGCTGGTGTCCACATTGCAAGAGAACAAGTTGATGTGAGTTCAGCGTTAAGCCTTTTCTGAGGGGGTGAGGTATGACAGCTAGGCGGGGTGAGGAAGGCTTCAAGTCGACCGGCTGGTTGTCGTTTCGCACTGCACACAAAATTTTAATTGAATAGAATAGAATAGAATTGAAAATAATTGCATGTTTGCACATCATAGTATACGGAATTGGTCATTCAACGAAATATTTTCGTTACTTTCCGTTGTACCCATGCCACCAACACAAGGCATCATCAAAATATTTTATCGTTAATATTATTAGTAGCTTCTTCAGTCTGGTTTATCTTAAATACTCTCTGATATAAAAGAAAACTTGGAGCCAGAAACAGCATTAACAATTGGGTATTTGACAATTTTTAAAAAGTATTTTATTGTATTCTTAGGACACTACAGATACGTTTGATAATTGTCTATTTCATTTTTAAAGTTAATTTATAACAAAAACAGCCATTTTAAATAATACGATTCAAATTTCCCGCCAAACAGCAAGTCACGTGACAATTAGCCCTCGACGTCATGATTCAATCTTTGAGTATATAGCCACTGGAGATGCCATACCGGGCGTTTCCCCTCCGGCAAAGTACATTGGTCAACTATTCGGAACTGGTCAACTAAGTTATACAAACTACTTGGATGTCGCTACATCGCCATTTGCATCGCTCCGTTGTCGCGTGACGTTTCTCTTAAAAATGGTGAATTGTGCAGTATTTTCATGTAAAAGGCGATCTGACAGCTAAAATTCGCAACAAGATCGCGTTTCCTATCATAAGTAATGACTTTTATTAATTATCAAATGTGTATTAAACTAGAAAATGTATTTAATAAAAATCGTTACGATACGTAAACGACAGAAAAATTTAATAATGATATCGTGGTATCGGTCCTAGTGATGGGAACCAATTAAAATCAACTGGACTTTTGAATGAATCATTCACTCACTGCAGTTAGTTTCAAAATCCGTTCTTTTCATTATAGTTTGAATAAAATAGTATAGACGTATATTATAATATTAAAACATTGTAAAGTGAATTAGAGAAATTACTGTCCTTTCTTCTGGTCATACGATGTTGGAATTTATTCTAAAAATAAAAAGGTGGCTATAAAATATTTCGAGGTAAAAGGAATAAATATGTGGTCCGGGAGTATCATGCATGATAACGGAGTAGATAGTAAACCATAATTGGAGCTCGCTAATTTTAATATAGAAAAGTATACGAATGTTCGTTTATCCAATATTTCAAAAAAAATTAGACCCCCAGAAATATATTCGACACGTGTACAATAACTTATTCATTTTGAAAATCAATATAAATGCGTAATAAGGATTTTTTGTAATATTTCAATAAATCATTCTAATTAAAAATATATTGTTTCATTTACTCTCCCTTTGTTTGTCCAAATGTTTACCCCAAACTAACAGTAACACCACCGTTCACAAGGGGAATTTTGTTGTTTCTTGCATCGTGACGTCACGCGTTCTGATTGGCTACAAGCCTGTTTTAGTTTTGATAATCCACAGATGCAAAATTTCTTATTTATTTTAAGAAATAAAAATATTCTAATGTTTAATTTGTAATTTAACATAGATATTCTGAATCAGCGTCGTAAAATCTACATAATTCAATTATTTTCTTATTTAATTGTTAACCATGTCAAATACCGAATTTTACCCATGGGCCTATTCTACTAAATTTTATTCATGATTTTACCATGCAAAATAAGTTCTCAATAAAATAACTCAAGGTCACGCAACGCCATCTGTTATTTTACAGAAAAAAAAACTCAAATACAGCATGCTTTCAGCAGTTCCGCTACTCGCCCATAGATGGCGCGCTTTACTAAAATTCGTAAAGGGCATGTTTTACGATAGACTTCTATAATGTAAGAAAAAAAATGTAATATTATAGTCTACCTTCAGCGTCGAGCAGGCGCGGGATGCCGAGGTTCTTGTGCGCGACGTCGAAGGCGTGGTTGAGGGTCTCCACGTGGTCGGCCACCGGCAGCTCGTTCCAGCGGAACAGGTCCGGCCTGGGGGAAAGGAGCACCTCATTAATAAACATAATAAATTCACACATATACTACATTGACCTGACTCCGTACTAAGTAGCTTAAGCACTTTTTGAAGCACTTGTGTTACAGATGTCAGAAAACGGTGCAAATACAAGTATAATACATAATATTGCACCCAGACACTGAACAAACACACGAATGTTTGCCCAGAGTGGGGATCGAATCCACAACGTTGTTTAGTGACATTTTGACATCTCTTATAAAAATAACCAATCATTAAGATGTCAATGTGTCATTCCCATACATTTTACAATTTCGAAATTCTGTTTTAGGGATAGGAGGCAGGAAATGAAAACATTTAGTTTTAGTTATAACTTGCTGTTATTCTTGACATACACGATATCTATCGACACACTGTTATTTTTTACAGAGTTTATTATTTTTTTATATTCAAAATTTGAATGCCGTGTTGGCTTTGACAATCTAATAACCATGCAGGTTTAACACCCCCCCGCAAAGCGAACACCCTGTATAAAAGAAGACCGAATAAAATACAGCACGTATAAAACAACACAACACACCTATATACAATACACACATACATCCTATATATAACGCACACAAAAAAAATCCTGTTTAAAAACACCTAAACCTACTTTACACACCTATCAACTATCTACACCAAAACATGATTACAAAAAAAAATATTCTGAACGCGACTTTACACTATACATAAACCTAACCCTACTGTACATTTATTATGCTTCAGTTTCGGCAAAGGTTTAGTGAAAATGTCGGCGATCATGTCGTGGGTAGATATATACAGAAGGTTGATGTTATGGTGTGAAAGTGATTCACGAATGAAGTGGTGCCTGATGTCAAGTATGTTTGGTGCGTGAATGGAATGTATGATTGTGAGCGAGCTTCAGTGCACTCTGATTGTCGGTATGGATGACGATGGGATGGGCGATGATGAAGATTTAACATGATGAGTGACTGGAGGTATATTGCCTCCTTACACGCTTCAGCCAAAGCCATGTACTCGCTTCCGTGGTAGAAAGCGCGACAGTACGCTGCTTGCGTGCTTCCCAGAATTGGAGAGTCCACTCATCAGGAAAGCGAACCCTGTGAATGATCTACTGGTCCACAAGATTGTTTCCATAGTCCGCATCCACGTATCCTACTGGACACAACTGTGCTGTTCGGTGAAAATGCAGCCGAAGTGCTTTTGACCCTTTCAGGTAGCGAAGAACTCGCTTAGCGGCCCTGAAGTGTACTACCGGTCAAAATTTATGGGGAATTGACATTTGCATCTGTCAAATCACTTTATCTAAGTAAAAATCGGACTATAGATACGGATACGTTCTACAGTACGCCATCTAGGGGATTTTTACACGCGATTGCGAGATCCGAACTATTTGCTCGTGTAAATAAACTTATGGAAACCTCGCAACAAGCTTTTTGAACACTTTTTGGTTTTGGCAAGGTTCGTCTTCACTTTCCTATGCCTTGTCTTGTGTCTATTACCTGTGGGCATGGATGAGGGCGTTGAACCCGAGCCCGGAGCGCCAGGAGTCGGTGAAGTTGTGGATGTGCACGCCGTGGTAGCCGCTGGTCTTGCGCTGGCACCACAGCAGCAGCGCGTCCTTGGCCGACTTCTTCTCCGATGACTCATTCTCTTCGTCCTGGAGAGAGATGGCATAATTATTAACGCTTAAAAATGCCAATGGCAATAGTTACAACCTACAAAAATAATCTATGCTAATATTATAAATGGGAAAATGTGTCTGTCTGTCTGTATGTTTGTCTTTCTTTCATTGCAAAACGGAGCGACGATTGACGTGATTTTTAAGTGGAGATAGTTGAAAGGATGAAGAGGAACATAGGCTACTTTTTGCCCCCTTTTAACCCCCAATTATAGGGATATGGGGAGCGCAAGTGAAGCCGCCGGCAAAAACTAGTTTCCTATTTTACTTCAAGAGTCTTATCATAGTAAACTAGTCGAACACTCGTTTGACCGATGAATTATTACAACGAAGTTTTAAAGAGGGGCCCATTCGACAGATTTTTCACAGGCGCGTTTTTTTTTAAATCGTCTATTATTTATAGCTTCTATGTGGTCCTATGATGAAGCGCCCAATTTCCATACTTTAACATAGGCAAATAAGAATTTTGATTATTCAGTTACTTAAAAAATGGCCCATTATTAAAATTGGCCATATTTGTGTTGTGTCCTGTATGAATGAATGAATATGCTTTTTATTGCACACAAAACAGAGGTATAAAACTTAAAACTAGTTATAACAGGAGTAATGTACAACAAAGGCGGCCTTATCACTATGAGCGATCTCTTCCAGGCAACCTTTGGCAAAATTCACTTTTCAAAAATGGGCCCCTCTTTGTTTCGCCTCTTCATATATTACAAGGCACAGCTTCACATCAGTCTTCTGTAAAATCGTGGTATTACTCGGTTCGAGTAGGCCCATTCACGCCGACTCGAGACTCTCCTATTTATTTATTTATTTGAATTCAAAAAACACGGCAATTGCCAATTACATTAGTTAATTAGAGTACTTAAATTAATAAAATCGAAATAATAAACTACACAGGCACTCTCACACATCTCGTTCACAAAATCTCCGACATTCGGCCACCAACATCATCCATGCGTCCGCAAACAGATCGCATCGAGGGTTGACACTTAGGAGTGCGTTGTGCAGCGAGTGTGCGAGGAATTGGGGAGTGCGCTCGCGCCGCGGTTCGGCGCCGCGGTACGACGAGCGGGTTGTGCTTGCGTAGTCGTCGGTAGTTGTCTGGGACAAAAAATGCTGCCTATAAAACGATACTGGGACATACCACATCGATCTCGATCTCCTGGATCTGGAAGCGCAGGATGATGGTCCAGATGAGGCCGAGGATGAGGCGCGGGTTGCCGTCCACTATGTCCTCCGCGCCGATGGACTCCAGCCGCACCTGGGGATACCACATACAGATATTGTTAGAATTAATCCTACTACTATTATAAAGGCGAAAGTTTGTTTGGATGTATGGATGTTTATTACTCTTTCACGTAAAAACTACTGAATGGATTTGAATGAAACTTTACCACAATATAGCTTATACATCAGAATAACACATAGGCTACAATTTATAAAAATATATTGTGTGGATTGTCCAAAATATGACGGTAAGTGTCAATAATTAACTCCACGCGTACGAAGTCGCGGGCGGCCGCTAGTAGATAAATAAATATAATGCGCCAGACAATCACACCGATCAATAAATAATCAATCATCTTCTATCTTCTATACTATTTATAAAGAGATACTCGTATCTTCTATAGACAACGACAAGGCTTATAGGTAAACCGAAAACACGAAACGCTTGCGCGATGTAATTGAGCACAGCGCCATCTATTAGTTCGTTTCTGAATTACGGTCCCGAAGCGAAGTGAGGGCGGGCCACTAGTAAATAAATATAATGCGCCAGCCAATCACACCAATCAATATACATATAACACCAATCAACCTGGTCTGTTGGCGCCACCCGGTGGCGAGTAGCGGCAACCACGTCAAGGAAGGGCGCGGGGCGCGGAGGGCGAGAAGATCAGCAGCCGCGGCCGCCGTGACACACCCTCTCATTCCCCATTTGAATACGAACGTTACGTAGCTATTATTTTGATTGTATTTTTATCCGAAAATAAAACCAAATTATTGTAAACGAGAATATAAAGAATTCACTGAAGAGACCTTCCCCAGCCCAGTATAGACGACATCTCAAACAGGTCTCAAACTAGGGCAACTGCTGTACTATGAGTAGGTACCAGATGACGATAATTGTTACTCGTACAAGTACTCTTTACATACTGATACGGATTAACGTATTAAAGGTTGTTAATCCATTTATCCGCGAAATCCGCGATGCGAGCGACCTGTATTACTCAGTAGGACTATTACCTATATTAACTATATTATATGGTTAAGGCTCACCGTCTGCTCGTCTGCCACATGGTGGCTATTCTACCTATTTATCTTTTTACAGTGAGGGCGGGCCACTTGTCCCACTAAAATTATAAACAAACAAAAGTTCGTAATTATCATGGATGGATGGATGTTTGCTCCTCTTTGACGCAAAAACTACTGAATGGATTTTAATGAAACTTTACAATAATATAGCGTAAACTTCAGAATAACTCATAGGCTACAATTTATAAAAATATATTGTGTGAATTGTCAAAAATATGCAAATAATATAATAATCCAGGGGAAGGGTGGTTAAAAGGTAAGCTGCGCACTTGTGACACCACTGGTGTAATAGCTTACCATCAGGTGATCCGTCTACTCGTCTGCCATCTATATAATAAAAAAAGACTAACTCCACGCGTACGAAGCCGTGGGCGGCCGTTAGTTGGTTATATTAAAACATATGAACTCGGTTAGTTTCCCAAAATTTCGTTATGACAAATCAAATCAATCAAATCAATCAAATCAAATCTCTTTATTCAATTTAAGTCCTTTACAGAACATTTATGAATGTCAATTTTATAATCTACCTGCTGATTCGGAAGGTCAATTTCTACCGAGAAGAATTAGCAAGAAACTCAGTAGAACTTAATCTTTTCAAATTTGTTATCATAAAATTTTTAAACACAGACACATTACAATTTCCCATCCTAGCGAATTTTAGGTCAACCAGTTATCTACTAGACGTAACAGAAGCCCAGTAAGTGAATCTATAGTAGCATATGCAGGGTTTCCTGTACAAATGCATAGTGCAACGTCCAATTATCCATTATGATCCTGTATTGGCTGATGTCAGCCAGCGCCACGAGTGTTTAGAATCGGAACTAAGAACTGCCACAGAGGCGGCGAATCTCCCGCTTCAATAAAAATAGCTTTGATTATATAATTATATTCAAAGAAAAATAGATAAAATGCGCCAGACAATCACACCAATCAACCTGGTCTCAAACTAGGGCAACCCCTGTACTATGAGTACCAGATGACAATTAACTGGGGGCGTCAACCTAGAACACCCAGACCCAAGAAAACTTGGAAAATGTAGTTCTCTAAATTGACTTGACCGAGAATCGTACCCGGGACCTTTCGCACTTTGGGCGAACACCCCGGGACCTTTCGCACTTTGGGCGAACACCCATAGCCACTGCGCCATCAAGGCCGTCAAAACGTGGATATCCGTATTGAATGACGTATGGCGACGAATACATTCTGGCCGGTTTTTTATTCAGCCGCATTCAATCCGACGTATCGTTTTACCGCCGCTTTCAAAAACGGACATATTTTTGATAACAGTTAGCCGTAATTTAATACGGCGGATTATACAATCCGACTGCGACACATGTACGTACAGCCACACATCAAAGTATACAAAACTGTGAATTTTCTTCAATCGACTCTCATCTTACTGTCATACACATTAGGTTGAATATCAATTGAGGAATTTTGACAGGTTGTGGTAACTTGATGTGTGGCTGTCTGTAAAAATTCTTCATTGTGTCACGTGGGAGAGCCACGCTTCGGCATGAATGGGCCAGCTTGACTGGAGTCATACCACGGCCTCACAGAAGACCGGCGTGAAGCAGCGCCTGCGCTGTTTCCCGAGTATTTCTTATTAAAGGTTGGCAGCGCATTTGTGACTGTTGCAACACCAGTGGGTTGCAGGTGTCTATGGGTGGCGGTAATCGCTTACAATCAGGTGATCCGTCTGCTCGTCTGCCATCAAACACGGAAAAAACTTCATATCACATTTATAAATGCGTTAAGTAAATATTGCACTGAAAAAAATTCCTCGGAGGGTTCAGGTGGGACTTGAACCCACAACCTTCTGCAATCCGGGCAGATATGCTATCCATATTACACCATCCGAGCCCCTTACTAAGCCGACGAATTTCGTAAGTGCTTAACTCGCCATGAGCTGACGATAGTCTCATCAATATTGTAGGTATACTATACAATATCCAGTGGAAACATTATTACAAATATTTGACCACTAGTTAAGATGAAACTGCTAAACGAATAATTTTTATTTAAAAATTATTCGTTTAGCACTTTCATCATCTTAGTAAGGGGCTCGGATGGTGTAATATGGATAGCATATCTGCCCGGATTGCAGCGTGGCTGTTTCCAGACCAGCTATCGGGCGCGTCCCCCGGATGGTGGATAGGGGAACGCCCCCCCAGATATGGGGGGGTACCGGCTGCGGCCGGCGCGAACCAAAACTGGTCACACCGTAACCTCCTCACTGAGAGGAGGCCGGGGGCCCGCTCATTGAGAGTGGGCTGCGAGGAAGAAAACCTCTATAAAAAAATCACTAGTGCGGCGGCGGGAGTTTCAGTCTCCCGCGGCATTGGTCGCATCAGCGACAGTTGGGCGGCTCCTTTGGTGAGCCCCACCGGGTGTTGCGCCTTTTGGGCGCTTTGGAGTGTGGAGAGCCCTTGAGTGGTTCTCCGTGGTGTGGTGCGCTTTTGAGCGCGTTGGGAGTTGTTTGGGCCTGGACCTGAGCCTCTTCATCGGCGGTCATCTGGATTTGGGGCTGGACCGTTAAGGGCCCTCGTTTCATCCGCTTGCCTTAACCGGCCGGCGGGTGATTAGAACCATTGTTCCGGGGGACTTCCACGTCTTCACCGGCCGGGGGGTGGGGGGTGAGGTGCGCCCCTCCACTTTACCTTACATGCCATCTCTTGCCGATGGAGGCTACGGTGTCCCACACGAAAGTGTGCGGGCGCCTATTTGTTCAGGCTCAACATGTCTGTTGCGCCCTTTTAGGAGCGCTCCCCCCGCCTTCATGGTGGGGGTTTCGTTGGTGGGTCTGTGCCGAGTTCCACAGCCAGTGGAATGAGGCTGTGTCCCGCCGTCCCCGCTTTCCCTATCCGTCGTTCGTCTCCGCAATCCAGCGGAGATGTTCGCGCGGGTAGGTTTCGGGGCAGTGTCGGAAGTCTGTGGGTGCCCTCTTCTTTCTCTGCCCTGCAGCCAGCAGGGTGGGGTCTGTTAGGGGGGCCTGCAGTCGCCTCTCTCCGGAGTTCTGGCGTTGCACGCCAGCAACGTCGGGGCTTCTGGGGAGGGGTGAGTGGTGGGCCGTGGGAGCGGCTCAAGGCCTCGAGTGCCGAGGCCAGTGTCGGGAAGAGGCCGTGCTGGCGAGCCTCTCGCTCATCGAGGGTGTGCCGCGTAGAGAGCCTGTCGGCGGTTCACGTAGCCGCCCCACTACGAGTGTGCAGGAACTGCCCCGGAGAGTTTTAGTGGGTATGCCACTGGGCGCACCCAGGGGAGAGCCCCACACTACCCGGTTTTCTCCCAGCGGCCGGGTGTGCATAAGGCGGCGCCGACCACCGGCGCCGACGTCGGCTCCTTCTGAGTCGGCGGCATTTCTCTCCGGGTCACCAAAAAAAAAAAAAAAAAAAAAGGTTGTGGGTTCAAGTCCCACCTGAACCCTCCGAGGAATTTTTTAAGTGCAATATTTACTTAAGAATAAATTGCAAAGAATTGCTATACCAAAAATAAAAATTATAAATGCGTTTTTGTAGCAGCACTTTGGAAAGATAATTTGAAAGTGTATAATTAGTTTTCGATTCCTAACAGCTTTCGAAAATCTTAAGAATGTAATGATTGCATGATGTCACTAGTACTTATCACTGTTATAATTACTCGTTATCAGTACCGTGATAATGTGGCCTTGGCTTCAGCCTCAGCTTGTAAGGCAAATGGCCCGTGATCGCTATTGAGGTAGCTATGGCATTCACGGTAAATTATCGTAGGTATAGAATTTTTGGATCAATGGAGGCCTTGCTCTGACAGGATAGCGTATAGGCTGGTTTGATTTTTTTGTATTGCCTAATCTTATTATTTATTTTTGACGTTTGTGCGATCAATTTTAGTCCTTAGTTATATGCAATATTAGTTCCTTAAAAGTGCATAGGTCGACATTTCTATATTTTTATTTATTATTATATTTTATGTTTCCATTAAAACTGTTTTTCGCCATGCGGTCGGCCAGTTGCCCTCCAACCTTCGAGCAGTTGCCCGACAGTTGCCCAATTTCCGCGTCCTGCGTATTCTTGATAGTTTTCATAAATCATATCAGAAAAGTGAGGTAGTGCAGGAAGTGTAAGGACTCAATAAATTCAGTTAGGTACATACATTTGGTGTTTTTTTTAAAAAGACATTCGCCTGGTGCCGCACAACAGTACGATAGAGAGAGCTCATCAATTCTCATACAAATTGTTTGCAATACGCATCGTGCGCTACGATTTTTGCTAAGCCTACAGAAAAATTGGCTATCATGGAATACACAACGTGTGCAAGACGGAAGCTTGACTGCCTGATAGGATCCCTCTATCTTATCTGCTACTGTCTAGATCTTGATTTCATTTTGTTAAAAAAAAAACACTGATGAACTAAACACAATTTTTTTGCGTTAACATCTTACTTTAAAAATAATGATAATGGACTGGCGACGCCGCAGCATTTTTATTAATTGTGGTTAATTTCAAATATTAAACAGGCGATATTAACTTTAAAAAAATTGTAAATATCTTACTCGAGACCACTTTCAGACAGTTTCATAGTAATACCAACCAGCCATCCGGCATAGAGCTTCCTTCCCTCCCCTTCTTCTACCTCATCCATCAAATTCTCAATTGGTAGATACGACTGCTTCTACTCACCGCTAGATGGCAGTAGAACTATGCTTATTGAAAGCAGTAGTTTTTAGACGTTTATAAATAACAGATGGCGCTATTTACATCATTTTATAATATTTTATTATCTCTCTATGTCTATATAAAAGCATGTCTTTAGTGTAAAAGCACTCTCAACAGATGGTGCTATTCAAGACTTTTTTTCTTTAATGTTTTGATATATAGACCGCCTCCGCCCTCCAGTCAGATTGAAGGTCGATATGGGCCTCTGCAGACGTCTTATGGCTAAGATGATAAGAACTCTTCAGATCGCACTCTTCACTAATTTCTCACTTTAGTGTCTAAAAGAGGCAACAGATGGCGCTATTCCAAACTTTCTCACCTTAGTGTGAAGGAAGCTAAGACTTTTGTTAACGTTTTCTATCTTGTGCACGCGCATACGACCGTTGTTGGGGCGCGGCAGCCGTTCGTTGCTGATGATCTCGAGCAGCTTCAGCAGCCTCCGGCCGTCTGCCAGGTCCACGAAGAGGTCGTCCACCTCCATACGGGCCTGGGGGAAGAA
The DNA here is from genome assembly GCA_014851415.1 of Cnaphalocrocis medinalis. Classification (NCBI taxonomy): domain Eukaryota; kingdom Metazoa; phylum Arthropoda; class Insecta; order Lepidoptera; family Crambidae; genus Cnaphalocrocis; species Cnaphalocrocis medinalis. The sequence continues at coordinate 11,294 of JABMDO010001410.1, forward strand.
AAAGGTACAATTTAACATTTTTATAAAAAAAAATCGTTTATTGTCTCTTAAAAACATAATTATAAGTACATTAGTTGAGAAAGGAGAACTTTGAGACAAAGGGACGAAGTTCAGCTCATGCTGCCTCGAGTGTACACCTTCGGCCAGCGCTGGTTTTCAACTTCTCCCGGCTCTCTAAGGCGGAATTTGAGAGCCTATGGTTTAGCTGGTTGACATCTAACTACATAAGTATCTACATCTTACACCTGAACTAGGTAAGTATAAATTAACTTGTTACTTTAATTACTTACATATTATAACACTTTATTACTAAATTGCTGATATTGACTATAATATTTATATCTTCTATATTATTTATAAAGAGATAAATTCTATAGACATTGACATGGCTTATTTATTGGCTCCACTGGTGTTGAAAGTGTCCATGAGCGGCGGCAATTGCTTACCATCAGGTGATCTGCCTGCTCGTCTGCTACCTATAACATAAAAAAAATACAAATCGAAAAGTCAAAACACTAGCGCGATACAATCTGCGCCCAGCGCCATCTATAAGTAGAGGGTGGAACTAATGTTCCGAAACGAAGTGAGGGCGGGCCACTAGTCTTTTAATAACATTCATTAGTTCATACTACCCGTCAATAGATGGCCATCATTTCCTCACACTAAGTCACAGCAGGAAGCTAGTCAGTTATAAATTGAATATTCATTCTGGTCTGTAGGACCAATGCCCTTAATAATAGGGTCAAATGATGTTATTGTGGTCGTATAATTAATGAACCCTGATAAAGCAGTTATTAGGGGGACCCAATTTGAATTTTATTTATTTATTTATATACAATACATATGACTACAGATAAAATTAGATAACCAAGAGAACATATGCGCTTGAAAGGCATTGTAATTTGGAATAGAGAGGGGCAGATATTTAAAATCCATATTAAATGTAATTTATACGTTCTATCGCGTGTGAGAAATCCGCTAGATGGCGTAATGTAGAAATGGGGTTCAACTTCAACGTCATTGGTTGTTTAGTGACGTTTTGACTTCTCACAACAAAAATAACGAATCACCTCTAGAGAGAAATCAGTGCTACAGTACGCCGGACAATACAAGATTATGGGCCAGTTTCTGAATTGAGAATTTGAAGTTAAGCACTACTTGAGCACAAACTTTGACAGTTGAGCCATACTTCAAATGTCAAAGTTTGTACTTAAGTAATGCTTAACTTCAAATTCTCAATTCAGAAACCGGCCGTATACTATTTATTTATTATTTAATAATTATAATGCAATTTAACATAAACACATAAAACTTTATTAACCTCCTGTAATAGATATATTCAAAGCATAAAAGCCGATTTTAACATCATTATGAGTTATCATTTAATAACATTGCTCACATTCTATTAATAAATTTATTATCTGTGTCAATTGACATTAATATGATAAAGAAGGTACTATGTCTGTCAGTCCGTAAGCGTATAACATTTTAATGTACGGTGGCCTGCACATCAAGTTACTACAATCTGTCAAATTTCTTCAATCGAACCTCACTTTTATGTCAAACGTGTTTGATTCAATATCAACTGAGGAAATTTGACAGATTGTAGTAACTTGATGTGCTGGCCACTGTACATTATGATATTTAATTATTGACTAAGCGGTTGGCGCATATAGTAGTAACCCTGCCCCATGCGCTAAAGGTCGTGGGTTCGATCCCTACCCTGGACAAACATTCTTGTGATGAACATCATCATTTGTTCAGTGTTTGGTGTATTATAGGTATTTGTATTTCCTTTGTAGTCTTGTAGTTTGACGACCCGTTTAGCGCAATGGTTTGTGCGCCGGTTGAGACGCAAGGGTCGCGGGTTCGATTCCCGCACCAACACAAATGTTTGTTAATGAAACAGATATTTGTGTTGGGTCTGGGTGTTAGTTAATATTTGACATTCATAAATGTTCTATAAGGACTTAAATTGAATAAAGAATATTTCTATTTCTATAGTGGTTCCTTCGATGTTTCTGGTTTCCATAGTACAAGGGAAAACCTTAGTTTGGGACTAGGACAATGTATGTGATGTTGTCTCAATTTATTTATTTAAAAAAAAGTCAGAGATCTGTGAGATCAGAGAGGTCGCTGATGCGTTGCCGGCCTTTTAAGAAGGAGTACGAATTTATTTATTTAATGTCAATGAATGGTGGATTCGTTATGCTACTTTATTAAGAGTAATGCAGCATGACTCATGCATCTCTCTCAGCATGATCCATGGGTCCATGGGCGACGGTAATCGTTTACCATCAGATGATCCGTCGACTCGTCAGCCATTATAAAAAATATTATATGGCGTCTATATCATTAAAATCTATATATATTCTTTACTATTTATAAAGAGATAGCTTCTATGGACAACGACAAGGCTTATAGGTAAACCGAAAACTTGAAACGCTTGCGCAATGTAATTGGACACAGCGCCATCTAGGTTCATTTCTGAATTACGATCCCGAAGCGAAGTGAGGGCGGGCCACCAGTCATTAAAACAAAGAGTATACAGTGAGATCAACAGAAGCTCATGCTCGCCTATGGCTGTAGAGGCGACCTTCTATGTCAACTTATTTCTTGACATAGTCTGCTCGAGTATTTTTAGACACAGGGTATGCTGATTTGTTGACATACATACAAAGGCTTTTCAAACATTACAAATAATATATTTTTTGCCTTGAAGAGTTACGGAAGCAACTCAGCCATAGACAAGCAACATTCATTCATTATAGATAATGTGTTTTTATGTAAAATGTTTAAGCGCAATCAACGGTCCGTTTTTTCAGCGTCTGGTGCATCCAATATACTTTATGTATTAGCTTTAAATGCAAATTACACTTGTAAATTGTATACAGGGTGTATCTGTGAACATTTACATCCATTTAACCGCGTCTTCTACAAACCGTTTCGAAAAATTTTTGCTCTACGACTTTTGAAAATTCGTCGATTTTTTTTCTATTCTCCATAAAAAATAACAAGTGACGTGACCGACTTTGTATAAAAAGATGTATTTTTTGTTTTTATAAAAGTCATAAAACAAAATATGTTGTTCAGAATGATTGGTAGAACGCGTGGTTAAGTGATGTAAATGTTTACTAATACACCCTGTATGTAAGCCTTTACGAGCATTCACAACATTCTTATAAAAATAGTTATGTTTTATGTTGCATATAGGGGATATGGAAAAACTAATGGTAATATTACCTAATTACTTATTCTATATTCTATACTATTTACATTACAAAGAGGTTACTCTCACATTCTACGTCAGAGCTTATAGGTAAACCGAAAAGACGAAACAGTAGCGCGATGTAATTTGCTACAGCGCCATCTATTGGTAGATAGTGGAACTACTTCCCGAAACGAAGTGAGGGCGGGCCACTAGTATAGCATATAAAATATTGTCTACGTATTTCTCTAGCATTGTAACACACTTCTCTTACCATCGCATCATCCGTTTGCTCGTCTGCTACCTATTACATAAAAATACTATTTCAACTTATGCAGAAAACGCGATAAACAATTTCAAGAATCAATAAATAATTGTGCTAATATAATTTATGAGTCACGCAAACAGTTCGAGGTAGTCGGTCAGTATGTCATCAGTTCTGAGCTCATCAGAGTTACGTTTACGCCTACATATTACAGTACTACAAACCAGGATAATATAGCTGGTGGATCATCTCCATGCCCTGTACCCAGGTTATCTTGGGTAGGCGCAGGATTTCTCCTCACGGAGGCGGAGGAGACGACGCCAATATGTGCGTCTCCTCCGCCGCCAGCGGATACCCTCCGAGGAGGGTATCCGCTGGTGCGCGGGGCTGTAACCCCATCACCGGCATTGCACGGATCACCTCCTACGCCTGGAGGGGACGGCTCGATACTCTCTCGGCTGTCCCCTCTCCCTCCCCCGGACCCGGGGGAGGAAGCGCTTAGGCCCGCCGTATAAGGCGGGCTGCCGTCCGGGGGAGGATCGTGGAGTAAGGTTCCGTACCACTGCCCCACGATCCTCTCCCACTTAAGGACGATGAGGGAGAGTCCCAGGAGTTTTAGTCGGTATACCCCCGCCTTCTGCGGGGGGGAGTCCGACATAACCCATCCGTTTACAGACGGATGGGTATGCGTAACGCATTTCTCCTGGGTCACCAAAAAAAAAAAGAATGTTTTCTTCTTCCATTCGACCCTGTCATTTGTCATTGTATCATCCACCCCTTTTTCATAATCTAGCTGGCGGATAAAACTAAATCATGGCGCCCAGAGATGTTCCGTCATCCAAAAGGAGTTAGGGTCTAAATTACTGAGATTCGCTTCTACAAGACAGATAGAAACTGGTGACGGTACGGAAGATAATCAGGAAAATTCTGGGACCAACCCAAGGTGAAGATGGGTTTTGGAGGCACAGGTTCAATCAAGAGATTGAAGACCTGTAGGCCTAACATGCGCACCGCGACAAAATTTTGTCGACTCTCGTTCGCGAGAGCGCGTCCTTCTATCCCGCTCATCGTTCAGTCAGGTGAGCGAGACGCAATTTGCGCCGAGAAAATACGAGTGTCGACAAATCGCTCATAAGATGCTACATAGACGTAACTTCAAAAATCGTGAAAATGACTTATAAGTGCCATTACATTTAAAAAGTGATATTTTTTATGATGAAACAAAGACGCATAATCATTTCCTTATTTTTAGGGTAGATGGCGCGAGTTGTCCTTTGTAGCTTTACCGTAAAATTGCACAATACTTGGTGCGACAGTGACCGATCAGTCAGTTGCGCGGGGCGGCCCGTTGAGTGTGGACATCGCTTGGACATAGTTCGTCGTAACTGTAAGTTATGCCATTTGTTGTATTTGTTTACTGGAGAAACAATGGCGTAACTGTATACAGGAGTGGGTACGACATGAGAGTTCAACATGAGTTTCGTCTTGTCCATGTTCATTTGAGACCCACTTGTTGAGAGACTGTACTGAGGTCGTCGAGCATTCTGCTTAGGTCTTCCAAGGTCTCAGCCATGACTACGACATCATCGGCAAATCGAAGGTGCGTCATGTACTCGCCATTTATATTGATGCCATGTCCACCCCATTCCAGAAGCTTAAAAATAACGTCCTCCAACAAAGTTGTGAACAGTTTCGGCGATATGACGTCACCCTGTCTCACACCTCGCTGGAGTGGTATAGGCTTAGACTTCTGGTCTTGAAGACGGACTGACATGGAGGCGTTTGCGTACGTACAGGGACTGCAACACTTGTATGTACCGGTAGTCAATTCGGCACCTTTGGAGACTGTAGCACGGCCCAAATCTCGACAGAATCAAAAGTTTTCTCATAGTCCACAAACGCTAAGCACAATGGCAGATTGTACTCCTCGGACTTTTGTACAACCTGCCGCAGCGTATGAATGTGGTCTATGGTGCTAAAGCCTTTGCGGAATCCGGCTTGTTCAGGAGGCTGAAAGTCGTCCAACCTACGTGCGAGACGGTTCGTCATAACTCTCGAAAACAGCTTGTATATGTGACTCAGCAGCGTGAAGGGCCTGTAGTCCTTCAATTGGGATTTATCTCCTTTCTTGAAGAAAAGCCTCACCTCGCCAGTATGCCACGCTTTGGTCGTCTTTCCCTCGATGATGACGAAGTTAAATAGCTTCTGAAGGGCTTTCAGGACCGTTCGTCCACCTGCCTTCAGAAGCTCCGCTGTGACTCCGTCATCATCCGGTGCCTTGCCGTTCTTAAGCTATTTGAGAGCTATGCTAATCTCGTACAGGCTGACGTACGGGATATCTTCGGTGTAGTGCCGGGTTAACTTGTTATTTCAGCCAATAGACGTCCACTGCTGGACCTAGGCCTCCTCCAAAGTTCTCCACACAGATCGGTCCTGTGCCACCCGCATCCAATGGACTCCCGCGACCTTCACCAGATCGTCGGTCCACCTGGTGGGAGGTCTGCCACGGCTGCGGCCTCCTGCGCGTGGCCTCCACTCAAGGACCTTTCCACCCCAATGGCCGTCTGTTCTCGCAATGTGCCCTGCCCATTGCCACTTCAGCCACGCTAATAATTAGTAATTTGGCCGGATTGGAAACAATTTCATTCCCAGCTACTATGCAAGATTTAATGAGGGACTTTTTAGAAGTGACGTGAAGTAAGTTTGCCAAAGCTACTTGTTACTTAATTATCTTCTGATTAACTAATATTTAAAATAGCAATTGAAAGGGCTATGCTCGGAGTATCTTTGAAGGACCGCATCAGAAATGATGTAATCCGACAGAGACCCAGAGTCACCGACAAAGCCCACCGAATTAGCAAAATGAAGTGGCAGTGAGCTGGTCAAATTAGCCGCAGAACTGACAACCGTTGGAGCCATAAAGTCCTTGAGTGGAGACCGCGACTCGGCAAACGTAGTGTTGGACGCCCTGCTACAAGATGGGATGACGACATTCGAAGGCTGGCTAGAGTAAGCTGGATGAGAGTGGCCGAAAATCGGGAGCGGTGGCGTGCATTGGGGGAGACCTATGTCCAGCAGTGGATGAGCGCGGGTTGCTAATGATGAAAATAGCCATTAACAAGGATTTTTGCTGTAAAACTCGTGATCATTGCGGGCTAACAAAGTATTTTTAATTACTGCTATTATACGTATTAAGTGCAAAAAGACGCATGGTCCGTGCTACAAAGACACATCTGGTGGCAACTCTAAAGTTTGATAAGTTACTGTTATATTTTTTTTGGTTTTTGATTTTTGTAGTCGTGTACTTTGAAATAAAAGCAATAAACGATACAAATTGTTTTATTATAATAATTTGGACTCGATTAAACAGTGAAGTTACTGTCTCCAAATGGAAGTCCATTTGGAGAAACAGTGACGCAACTGGGGGGGTGTCATAAAAAAAAACCATTTTAGAGGGCGAGACTCACTTTTATTTTAGCGTTTTTCCTTTTTTGTTAAAATACAGTATCTGAGCTATATAAACCAATATATAGGAACGTTCTAGCCCTCATCGTTTTCAGGTAATGCCTGCTAAAGAGTAATTTTTTTTTTTAAATTGCATTTTCTACAAACTTGTAAAATGTAAGTTACGTCACTGTAGCATCTTATGTGCGAAATTATCTCGTGGTGCGCATGTTAGCCCGGCTGATAGCCGAACATAATGGGGGAGATAACATCATCCCGACTACGCTGGCTCGGACACGTGGAGAGAATGGGAGAGGATCGAGCGGCCAAGAGTTGATCTTGGACGACCAATAGGACTCCGTCCTATGGGGTGTCAGATATCGCTGGAGGGACGAAGTCGTCAAGGACCTTAAATCACTGAAAGTGCGTGATTGGTCGGAATTAGGTAGCAAAAGACCGAACTAATTGGCAAACATTGACGTCGGAGACCAAGACCCACATTTTATCGCTAAGCCAGCAGTAAATATGCTATAATATTGACTTTTCTCTTCTTTTTCTTGACATAATCTTTAAAGATATCTTTGGCTATACTACGTGTCATATTCATAGCCAGGCGCGTAATGTTGCCTAAGCCCTGCGTCATGTAGACAACATGGCGCGTCATGTTGGCTATATCACGCGTCATGTTGGCTACGCCACGCGTCATGTTGGCTACGCCACGCGTCATGTTGGCTACGTCACGCGTCATGTTGGCTACGCCACGCGCCATGTTGGTAACGCCACGCTTCATGTTGGCTACGCCACGCGTCATGTTTGCTACGCCACGCGTCATGTTGGCTACGCCCCGCGCCATGTTGGCTACGCCACGCGCCATGTTGGCAACGCCACGCTTCATGTTGGCTACGCCACGCGTCATGTTTGCTACGCCACGCGTCATGTTGGCTACGCCACGCGTCATGTTGGCTACGTCATGCGTCATATTGACAACTACATGTGTCATGTTAGATGTTGGTTACGCCACGCGTCATGTTCGCTACGCCACGCTTTATGTTGACAACGACATGTGTCATGTTAGGGATCATGCTTACCTTCTGAAGAAACGAGTTTATCCATTTCGTGAAAGTTTTCTTCTGGATGTGCAGGCGCTCCTCCTGCAGCGCCTTGATGCGGCCCTGCTCGAATTTGAGCGCGTCCTCCCGCTGCGTCATGTTGGTACGCTGTTGCACTGCGCCGGCGTACCCGCCCGGTTCATACTGCAACCCTGAGGGGAGGGAAAAAGGGTCATTTTAGTTTGGTATACTGTAACCCTAAGGGGGAGAAATAAGGGTCATTTTAGTTTTAACTTATGGTATACTGTAAACCTAAGGGGGAGAAATAAGGGTAATTTTAGTTTGGTATACTGTAACCCTAAGGGGGAGAAATAAGGGTCATTTTAGTATTAACTTATGGTATACTCCCTAAGGGGGAGAAATAAGGGTAATTTTAGTTTAACGTCGTAAGACCTAAAAGCCTCATACGAGGCAAAAACCATTGATTATTGATTGATTATGATTATTGTGTCTGCTCTCTGGGCCTTACGAAGTTAAGCTTTGCTGTTGCTGGGTTCATACTGCAACCCTGGGGGGAGGGAATAAGGGTTGTTTTACTGGCTGCTGTTGCTGGGTTCATACTGTCTCAAATCACCATAGATTGCGTAACATTGCGCATTTTTTGTCGCTGGTATTGACATCTGGTGTTGAAAAGCTCAATTACTAATGGACTAGAACTGTCAAAAAACACGTAGTGCTGCTATCTCTTACAAGATGTCGCTAGCGAGCATTCAATTGCTGTCATTTTTTTTGCACAAAATAATTAAAATAATATCAAAATTATTAACTAAATACACAAATGCTTAAGGGGCTATACGAATGAAACTAGCGCCGCCAACCTATTTAGACTGATTGTGGCGAAAACACGATATTTTATAAGAAAGCAAAACATTATAGACTTAGATAAAAGTAAATTGATTTTTCAAGATTCAATACAATTTATAAAACTCCCGACAAGTAACAATAATGTCAATTATTGCTAAAAGTGGCCGTTTTTCGCAATAATTAACTTTATTGTTACTTGTCACGTGTTAGAAATATTGTATTGCATCTTGAACAATCCAATTTACTTGGATCTAAGTCTGTAATGTTTTATTTTCTTCAAAAATATCATATTTTCGCCACAATCAGAGTAAATAGGTTGGCGGCGCTAGTTTCATTCGTGTAGCCCCTTAAGAGATAATCTTACTACCTACGTAGCTTACTTTGCCTAGATTTGCGATTCTTCGAAATATTTATAACAATAGTTAAGAGATTTTTTTAAATCCATAAAATAGGATTACAAAACGGAGTAAATTAGTCGTGGGTAAAAATCATGCTGTCACTTTTATAAAATTGACAACATTAATTATCAGGGCGGCGTTCCCTTACATAGAAAAACATTATTTGCGGTATAAAACTAATGCTGTCACCTTCTTTTTGTGACTTTTAAAAAAGCGAGAGCGTAATTTTTAAGCCATGGTTAATTTAGTCTCAGTTTCTAAGTAAGGGGGCCTATAAGCTTATGGTTTAAAACCACCACTAACTTTAAAACCACTTTATGTTATTATTATGCTGTCCTTAGTAATTTAACATTACAGTAGATATTGCTGGTGAGGTCGAAAACCGCACACGTGACACCAGCATGCCATCCCACTCGCAGCGAACGACTCCGAGCGAGATAGCAAGCCGAGTGCGACATCTCCCCGAATAACTCAGAATCATCACCCTGATATGCATTACAGCTAATAATTGTTTAGCTATTGCATTATTTGTCAATAAATTTAGTTATTACCATATCGCCTAGAAGGCTGGTAGTCCTGGTAGGAGTGGAAGCTCACGTTGCTGAGTTGCCGCTGCATTTCACTCCGCTTCACTTCACTTCACTTCATTTAGCACACTTGATTACGCTCCCGTACACTAATCTTTGGTTGGTATCACTGTTATAGTTGAGGTGTCCTACTGGAGCAAAGTTATTGTGTGATGTGATAAGGTTGTGATAGCCGGATCATTCAGTTAACATTTTAAAATTAAATTATCGTTTAACCCCCTTTCCAATAAGCCTTATGGCAAACCGAAAAGATGAAACACTTGCGATGTAATCGACCTCCAGAGCCATCTATTGGTGTGATCTGGAGGTAATGTCCCGAAACGAAGTGATGGCGGGCCACTATACTCTAATTTTTAATCATGTGGAGTAAACTGACAGATGTAAATGTGAAGTTTCTATACATTTTGACATTTTGCATCTGTCAAATTGAGTGATAATGTATGGGGATGATTGACATCTGTCAATTTACTCCACATGATTAAAAATTAGAGTATAGTTTTGTAATAAAGAGGAATGGATTTCTCGTTCGAAAGACACGAGTATTTCTTCTATGAGACCAACGCTGATGTAATATTTTAAATTACAAATGGCCATATTATTCAGGAAATCTTTTATCTATTGCAATTAATATATTAATTAACTCCGTTGCGGATCATTATGTTCACGCTAGCATTGCCCATGCACGCTATTTGCATGGCAAGATTAAAGCTATAATTAGTTTTAAATTAATACTAAAATGCCAATGAATTTATAATATCAGAATGGTTGAATGAGTATATGTTTATTTATGTTTTAACGCGGAAATGTGTTTTGAATATTTGGTATTTATCTTAAACGACAAACGAGAAGAAGATGTATTATGTTATGTTATGTACTTAAATTATTGTTTTATTATTGTCTGTGTATGTTTGTGTGTGGAAATAAATGCTATAAATGCTATATTCATTCAAGAACTCAGGTTTCTCAGAGATTTTTTTATCTTATAATACTTATCTTCCTTCTAGTAGAAGAAAATAATAAAAAAAAATTACTTGAAGCTTTTGACGCGTTCACGGTATTTCTAAACCAATACCTAAATAATATTCTTACCAATAAATAAATTTAAAAGTAAATCTGTACATTTCTCAAAATACTAAAGAAATGGAAAGCCATTTACCCGAGCGTTTTGACTCATTTATCGTGATCAACCTGACTGGAATGCGAAATCTTTGGCGACGATTTCAAGTAAAAGTTTAACAGACGCCGGATGAATATGGGAACAGTGAAAGCCGACGAGGTAGGACTTTTAATGGCTAATATGAGCTGTCATGACAAAAGCCTATTCGTACTATGACATGAAGTCAAATTGGAAATTAGGACCTATATGTATGTATAACCATCAACATCCATTTCATCTGGATGGCTGGCAGTCCACTACTGTGCGCTTTGCCAGGAACTTTCTGCCGCGTACGACAAAAATATGGAACGAACTGCCACCTGCGGTATTTCCGGACCACTACGACCTACAAACCTTCAAGAAAAGGGCATATCTCGCTCTAAAAGGCCGGCAGCGCACCTGTGAAGCCCCTGGAGTTGCAGGTGTTCATGGGCGACGGTAATCGCTTAACATCAGGTGATCCGTATGCTCGTCTGCCCCCTATCCTATAAAAAAAAAAAAAAAAAAAAAAAAAAAAAAAAAAAAAAAAAAAACTCCTAATCCTATATGGCCCGCCCTCACTTCGCTTCGGGACCTTAATTCAGAAATGAACCAATAGATGGCGCTGTGTCCAATTACATCGCGCAAGCGTTTCGTGTTTTCGGTTTACCTATAAGCCTTGTCAATGTCTATTGAAGTTATTTCTTTATAAATAGTATAAAAGACTAGTGCAGGATCCTTAATTTTCGTGGAATAGTCTCTTTGGGTAGCATTTTTGATTATTTAATAATTTTCACCACTCTTTTAACCCCTAACAACCCTCTTTTCGCAATAAAAAGTACCTAGTCTATGTTCTTTCTCAGGGTCTAAACCATCTGTATACCAAATTTCATTCAAATCCGTTCAGTAGTTTTGGCTTGAAAGAGTAACAGACAGAGTTACTTTCGCATTTATAATATTAGTTAGGATTTATAAAAAATATCCATCGTCCGGCGCCGTCCGTCACGGAAGCTCTCATTCGCATCACACGCATAGCTGCGTCCCGCTCGGGCGCGTGCGTGAACTATGCGCGAGCGCAGGTCGCGTTGCGTAATAATTAAAACCAGTACTGTTACACAGGGCTGCCAACGCAAGCACTGGCAAGAACTGGTTGTGGGTGAAAACGTAACGGTGGGTTGTGGGTCCTACAGTTTATTAGTATTTAATTATGTACATACTATTTTTTGTATCTTATGAGGAGAATTGGAATGGTCATGCACGCTCAAACGTTCCTGAGGTGGTGGCGCTATGTGGCGGGTCATTACATTCCCTCTGATATGGTTGAGTGAAATGATGGCTGACATCCCGTAGTTTCCCCAAGGCCCGGGCACAGCGCCGTTTCTTTAGGAGCCACGTAGCTACAAAATGGAATTATTAAATGTTAAAATCATCATCATCCTAGCGAGTCATTGTCAGTTGTATCTGTAGCTTTCGGTCAGAAGCATGGGGTACGCTTGACTATGCTCTAGGAAATGGGAAGTCTGGTAATCACATTGAATAGGCCGTACCTAGTTGCTGTCGTGAGACTTTAGAAGAGTTTTAGCTCAAAAGCAAATAAATTAATCTATTCTACCTTTAAAAGTTTCGAAAGGGGAACCAGGATAATGGTTACATGTAGGTTTTCATATTCTTCTGAACTTCTTCCAAAGTGCACACCAAATTATTATTTTTTATTTAATTTACTTCTTCTAGCGAATTTGTTAACCCGTGCCGAACAGAGACTTCGTTTTTTTTAGTTTTTGGTTTCAACTATTGTTTTTTCTATTCTTAACTGCCACTTTGGGTTTAAGGTATCATTTTATATAATTCTAATATATCTAATAACTAATTTGATATTCCGCTTTAAGCCCATCGCTCGGATCTACCAAAACGTAAAGTTTTACAAAGTTTCGATCCCATTAATAATTCTCCCGCGGCGTCCGGAACCCTGAAAAAATATTTCACTCTTTTGAAGCTGCAAACTGGGTACAATCAAATTACCATCTGAAAGGCCTCTTGTAT
>JABMDO010001411.1:0-15041 GCA_014851415.1 Cnaphalocrocis medinalis
CCCAAGGCCCGGGCACAGCGCCGTTTCTTTAGGAGCCACGTAGCTACAAATGGAATTATTAAATGTTAAAATCATCATCATCCTAGCGAGTCATTGTCAGTTGTATCTGTAGCTTTCGGTCAGAAGCATGGGGTACGCTTGACTATGCTCTAGGAAATGGGAAGTCTGGTAATCACATTGAATAGGCCGTACCTAGTTGCTGTCGTGAGACTTTAGAAGAGTTTTAGCTCAAAAGCAAATAAATTAATCTATTCTACCTTTAAAAGTTTCGAAAGGGGAACCAGGATAATGGTTACATGTAGGTTTTCATATTCTTCTGAACTTCTTCCAAAGTGCACACCAAATTATTATTTTTTATTTAATTTACTTCTTCTAGCGAATTTGTTAACCCGTGCCGAACAGAGACTTCGTTTTTTTTAGTTTTTGGTTTCAACTATTGTTTTTTCTATTCTTAACTGCCACTTTGGGTTTAAGGTATCATTTTATATAATTCTAATATATCTAATAACTAATTTGATATTCCGCTTTAAGCCCATCGCTCGGATCTACCAAAACGTAAAGTTTTACAAAGTTTCGATCCCATTAATAATTCTCCCGCGGCGTCCGGAACCCTGAAAAAATATTTCACTCTTTTGAAGCTGCAAACTGGGTACAATCAAATTACCATCTGAAAGGCCTCTTGTATTGCCATTTAAGACGCGTTGAACGATTTCTCGCCAGCTTGTTTGGGCGCTACCCGATTGTCCTAAGAATCGGAAGGCTTCTAACTCGGCTCTATTGGTTCGATAAACGACCTACATACGTATTTCTGCTTTTTACATTATTTGAACCCTGCTAGATATGCGTAAAAGTTCCAACCAACATTGAGTTACTATGTTGGATGGATCGTTTATGCATTAAGTACAGTGTCTATTTAATTTTTTTGTCTTCTATCTCTGTGATAATAAAACACTTTAATTTTCTTTTAGTAGGTATTCATTTTAAATTACATATTATAAGTCGAATTGCCACTTGAGCACATTGTATAAGTACCTACTTTTTCCTACTCTCTAATGTTTCCTTATTTGTGTTAGTCTTATATCAAGAACCTCTGATTACCTTTTTTCTTTTAAATTCACATAATTATAATTAACATGACCGAAGCGTTTTTTCTATCGAAGTGTTTTATTGGTATTTATTGATCTATAGTATACTGGCCTTAATACAGTTCGATAGCCCACATAAGGCTCGGGGAACGTTCCAAAACATAAATATTATATTAAGTTTCTGTAAAGTTATCACGGCCTCATTCTCATTTTGATTGTATTCAGGGTTTCTATCCCTTTGAACTTTGACCTCTCACGTCTTTCAATAAGTATCATTATCAAAGTGCAAGTTACCACTTAGGTTAAAACGAAGAGCGTTGAGAGTCCCGGTTTTGATTCGAATTACGATACATACGAAAAAAAAATGAGAGGTAACTTCCCAGGAAACGAAAAGGCCTATGTAACTAAACCGAAACACTTTGCAAACTCCCGAAACGAAGTGAGGGCAGGCCACTAGTTTCGAATAAAAACTACTTTCCGTTACTCTATCCGCCGCCAAAACCAGTACGATTATTTATTTTTCCTTTCAAAGTAACAGATTTGGAGAACACCGCGGCCATAATTTAATAAGGGGGCTGGTAGAACGGACGGCCGGTTCGCGAGTTGCGGGCTACTTAAGGTAAGCGAGCCAATAGCAGCAGACTAGTTCCATTATACCCATTAGAGCTGGGGGATTTGTTTCAGCTGCTCCCGATCCGACTTATCGATTCTTCGAAAAAGGAAAACACTTCACTGATTATATTCAAACGACTTAAATGCTTAACAAAGTACCTCAATGAAACTCCTGTAGCGGCAATGTTTCTCGATATGACTAAAGCTTTCGATCGTATGTGACTCAGAAAGCACCATACAAATTATATAAATACAGTATCCAAAAACAGTGTTATAATAGGATCAAATGATTTTGCAGTGTGTACACAGAGATATTATGAACAAAATATTTTTGTACGAAAATATAAGTAGGTAAAGTTTTAATAAATGAGGTGACCCACAGGGTAGCATAGGTATTAGGTTCAATGTTGTTCTTTTTACACATTAACTAGCGGCCCGCCCTAACTTCGTTTCGGGACTTAGTTTTGATATTAATTCCCACTAATAGATGGCGCTGGGTGTCGATTATTCTTTTCACGTTACATATAACCCATGTAGTAGCCTAATATAGATATAATCTCTTTATATATGGTATAGATGATCTACTAAATAGAGTATAGGTATCTCATGAATGTATACTGTTTGCAGATGATACCATTATTATGTTTAAGCGTAACAAAGTAGGAAAGTAAAAATGTTTGAACGGATTTCCAGAACACACTCGGCTATAATTTAATAAGGCGAGCTAGTATAACGGACGGCCGGTTCCGCGAGTCGCGCGCCACTTAAGGTAAGCGAGCCAATAGCGGACTGGTTCCATTATACCCATTAGAGCTGGGGGCTGCGATTTGTTTCAGCTGCTCCCGACTCCCGGAGCGTTTTAAAGCGCATTTTTCTTTATTTCATAATTTTTGAGTTATATCGAACCGGGCGCGGCGTGTGACGGTAGTAGAATGTAAGAATGAGGATTTAAAGAGATATTTATTTCCACTGAGTTGGTTGTATGTAGGTCGGGTAAAGTACGCACGGATTTTTTTTTCAATTGCTTCTGTGGTATGAAGGTTTGAATTCAATTCAATTCAATTCAATTCTTTATTGCATGCTCCATTGGTACAAAGTATCTTAATTACATAGCAAGTAATGTACGTACAAGGGTGTAAACAGTGCAATGTAGCGCCCTGTAATGTAAGGGCATAGCAATTTATAAAATATACATTATTTTTTATTATCTATACATTAAATTACTTAGTGACTTTGTTTCTACCTATTACTACTAATACATATTTATAATAATAACTTATTTCTACTTATTACTAATATTTTATCACATTATTATTGCCTTTCCCTGCTTTGCTGTTACTTAGTATGACATTTTCCATCAATAATTATAAACTTAACACACAATAGTAGCACAAAGAAATGGTATGACAATTATTTTCAACAGTAAAGTTTGTATGAATCAAACTTACTTTATTAAAATGAATTTGTTAATAATTTAAATTTGTATTATCTTCAAAAAATTCTTTTATACTATAATAACTTTTTGATATTAAGAACTCTTTAACTGATTCTCAAACTTGATGGTTTTTGCGTATTTTTAATATTATTTGGAATATGGTTATATTTTTATCAACATTGGATGTGGGGCAGATGAGAATAGTTTTAATTTAGAAAATGGCACTTTGAGTTTATTTTCGTATCTATTGTTGCGTCTAATAGTTTTTATGGGAGAATACAGATTTAAGTTCTTTCTAACAAATTTACTGGCCTCTAATATATACAAGCAGGTTAAAGTTAATATTTTAAGTTTTATAAAATGAGGTTTGCAAGAGTCGGTCTGTTTTATATTAGTTATTATCCTTATACACTTCTTTTGGAGAACAAATATTTCCTGGATAATACTGCAGTTGCCCCAAAGTATGATTCCGTAGGAGAGGCGTGAGTGGGCATATGCATAATATGCTGAGAGAGCAGTTTCCATATTTGTTACCCTTTTTAAACGACCCAGTGCGTATATGAAAGAAGACAATCTACTAGATAATTTTTGGATATGGGGTTTCCAGGTGAGATGCATGTCTATTTCAATGCCTAGCATAGTAGTTGATTTTACAGTTTCTAATATGTTTGATTTGTAGGTATAATTTATTTCTAACGCGTTTTTCTGATAAGGTTTAAATTGGAGTAATTTAGTTTTATTTAGATTTAGTAGTAAGTTATTTTGATTAAGCCAATCCGTGATGTTATCTAATATTAAGTCTAAGTCTTTTGTTACTGAGTCAATATTTGTGCAAGATAAGATAATTGAGATGTCATCTGCGAAGGATACACTGTCGAATGGAAATGATTGCGGCAAGTCATTCACGTACACTAAAAACAGGGTGCAGCCTAGTACGCTACCCTGGGGGATAGAGCCAGTTACGGGGGTCACATCTGATCTTATAAATTCAATATGTTTTGTGTCAAAGTCATATATTCTAATTCCACACACTGGGAGCGGTTAGAGAGATAAGACCTAAACCAATCAAAAGGCACTCCTCTTACTCCAAGTCCATAGAGCTTGTCCAATAGGATTTTGTAGTCAACTCTATCGTATGCCTTGCTCATGTCGAGAAGCAATCCAATCGCATATTCTTTATTATTTATTGCATTTAGAACCTTTTGCATATATTGGTAAACAGCTAGTATAGTGTTCCTATTTTTACGAAAACCGTATTGTGTAACATGAAGTACATTATACTTTTCTAAGAAAGCGATAAGCCGTTTCGACATAGCTGTTTCTAATATTTTTGCCGATGTTGGGAGTAATGCTATGGGGCGGTAATTGTTTGTTTCAGATTTGTCACCTTTCTTGTGAATTGGCTTAACTAATGATGTTTTCAGGGAGTCAGGGAAGCAACCTTCTAAGAAGGATTGGTTAATCAGCAAAGTGTACGGGTAGGCCAGTTCTTCGGCGCACGCTCTTATTAGCCGTGGGGGAATTTCGTCTATCCCGAAACTAGTTTTGTTTTTGAGTTTTTTAATTTATCATATGTTTCTTCTAAGTCAACAGGTTGTAAATAGAGAGAGTTATCTATTGTATTTTGGAAACATATTTTTAGCGCTATTGCCTGTTAGATTTTCGGTGTTGCTTATTTCAGTGAAATAGTTATTGAAGCAGTTGGCAATTTTTATTGGGCATTTTTCTAACGTTTGCTTATGTTTAATAACGATTTTTGTTTTGATATTCTCGATTTCCGATTGGTTGTATTATGTAATATTTGCCACATGGCTTTACTTTTTTTAATGAAGTTGTGTATTTATGTGTATTAAGTATCTTTTTTGACATAAGGAAAGCTTTTCCTTATGTCAAAAGTTGAACTTAGACTAGCAGGAGTCTTTGTTAGGATCTCTCTGCCGAGTCACATAATTCTTTATGTATAACCAAAAATGGGATAGCACTGCATTTCATTCGCGCCTGAATTACTGTTTTATTTGTCATTTGATTGTACTTTGACCCAATGGCGAAGTTTATTTCCATAAATTTGAATTTTCGAGGCTAGATAATGAGTACCTATAGGTTTCAGGCGCATCTCAAATAGATTCTTAAAGAAAGATGTTTGAATGTGCAACAAAAACAGTGGTAATTTGGCGACACATTCAACAAACAGCGAGTCTTCGCCCCAAGCAGTGCTAATTTCAATATGGCGCGGACATAAAGAACGTCCCATCCCAATTTTGATCGATGACAATAATACCCCGGAACAGGCCCCTCTCTCATTCTTTATCTTCGCACTTCGGCGCCGTGGCGAGAATTTTTCATGCAAATGTTACTGAGTGGGGAGCAGGAACAGACGGTAGCGGATGGCTTAGTCGGGGGCGAATGGTCTGGGCTGCAGCGGTATTGTCCTCCGTTGTTTAAAATGTTCATTTGCCTGATCTGTTGCTCTGCTACACCAGGTAGTAACACGAGGACTATACCACTTGAGTGATAGTCGGGGGGTATGGTCTGGGCTGTAGCGGTATTGTATAAAGCAGATAAGTGCAGTGTATTTTTATTACTGGTCGATATTTAATATTGTGTTATGCTGCTCATAATTGTGAATAATGTTTTTTAAGGGATTGCCACCCCTGCATGCTTGAAATCAGAAGAAGGTAAGATTAAAAAATTACCTTATTCATAATCTTTCACATTAGTTTTAAAGCACAAAATACCAATGATTTCAACGAAATCTGCTCACACTTATCCCAACAAAGATATTGACGATATTTTATTTATTTCCTTTAAAAATGAAACAAAATACACGCGATTTCGGTAAAAGGATACCAATTTGCCTACAAGCCCCTGGAGTATTAAGGGAGTACATTTCCGAGGGACGATTATAATGAGTGACATATAGGGGTGCGAAGACATGCTGCTCGGAGACGTTCGTAGCTAATTTGGCAGAATTGAACCGTTGACAGATTTGCAGGGGGATTAATTTTCTTTGGTTGTCTGCATATTTTGCTCAAGTTTATGAACTTTCAAAATTTGTATTATACATCTTTTATCGTATATTTTAATGGTCATACTATGGGAAGCTAGATGGTATGTAGAAATATTAATAAAGGCTATTGAAGATTATTTTGTTCATACTTGTTGGTACCACTGTTTTGTCAATTTATTTTTTTATTTATAACATAAATGGCTCTAACCTTCTTTATGATAAATTCGCTAATATTAAGTGAAATATTGATGTGTGAATGTGGTCAACTGTCAAAGTCAATCATTCACGGTCACTTAATAAAACCCCGGAGGATTCTGTGGGTAACTGAAACAGCCGCATCGGCTGATGCAATCCAAAGATTTTTTAATTATATCTAGTGGTTTTTTAGTGTACAAATTTGGTGTTACTTTGTGCAGTGAAGTGCCGCAGGGTGATATTAATATAAGAATCATTGAATTGTGTCGTTTTTAACACTGCTATTGTGTGTCGAGTGAGTTGTCACGTGAACAATTTGCTTTGACCTAATAGAGTCTTAAAACCTACGGCTTTGTTAAAAATAGTCTCCACAGAATCCTTAGGACATTAAAACGCTAAACACCGGCGTTTTATTGAGTGACTGTGACTTCGACTGACTTCGACTGTTGACTACACTTTATCAAACTACACTTGACATTGGCAAAATTAAATGTGTCATGAACACAATACAGGCCATTTAAAAAAAAAATAAAAAAATAAAACCCCGATGTTTAGCGTTTTATCGATCTACTTCTGTCGAGACTCTCTAAAGAGATGATCTCAGGTTTTAAGACTCTATTAGGTCAAAGCAAGTTGTTCACGAGACAACTCACTCGACACTTTATATTAACGCAATAGCAATGTTAAAAAGGATACAATTGTCGTTTTTAACACAAATAATGACCAACTTTGCATACTAGAAACCACTAAATACAAGCCTTTGAATTGCATCTATCGATGCGTTTGTTGGAATATATGTAGAATCTTATTATCTTAGACAACTTATTACCTTAGACTGGCCGGATGGCGCATTTGGTAGTGACCTGCCTCATACGCCAAAGGTTCGATCCCCACCCTGGACAAACATTGGTGTGACGAACACTCGTGTTTGTTCAGTGTCAGGGTGTTATATATGTATTTAAAGTATTATATTTGATATCCTATGTTGTCTGATATCTGTAACAATAGTGCTTAAATATGCTACTTAGTACAAGTCAGGTCAAGTATGAGATGTTGTGAGAATTTATTATTACCTCTGTGTACTGGATTCGCTTTCGTCAAACATTATCATTCATCCAGCTGCTTTCTATGTTTGTACCATGAATGCAGCTAAGTTTCTTAGGACGAGGTCAATATCAAAGCGTCCCCGGTGAGGCATACAAGCAAAGAGATGCAGGCCTTTGCTTGGACGTCATAGCTTTGCATTAGGGTTGCTGAACTATCGATAGCTTCACTATCGATAGTTCAGGAGAGATCAATCCAGTTGACGTCGAATACTATTTAGGATAGCGATAATATCTATTAATGATAGCATTTCCAATTGCAATAGTATTGATAAGAAAATTGTCACAATACTATTGAAAACGCCAATATTATTGTAATGTCCAGGTGGTGGGTGGTTGCTAGGTAGCAAGGCGCAAGAATGATAGGTGGACTATAAAGCTTACCGAATGGCAGCCAAGATTGAGACGACGTCCTGTGGGTAGACCACCTGCCCTGATCTGATCTGACGATATTGTCATTATTGAAAATGGGGAAAAAATGGATGAGGCTGGCTGGGGTCCGTTGACAGTGGCATGATAGAGAAGAGGCCTATATACTCAGCAGTGGGTAGATGTGGGCAGATATGATGCTGATAAATGTCCGACTCTATCGATATAATTTAAAATTCTAAAAGCATCGAATACTGTCAAAAATAGACTATCAATAGTGTTAAACTATCTATCACAATGCTATTGATATCGAACGTTAAACTATCCTTAATATCGATATTATTGGCGTTATCAATAGTATTGCTTAAATTTCCTTATCGATAATGTCGATAGTGTTGGCACGTGACAATACTATTGATACTACTGTTTTTTTTATTATCGATTATCTATCGATAGTCTGACGATATCAACCCTACTCTGCATACCTTTTTGCTTTACAAGAGAGAGTAGTCCATACAGTTACTGATGTTGACAGCACTTCATCATATTAAATGGAGACGAACAGAAGATACGAGTAAGGGTTAATGGGGAGCGATTGTAGCTCAGTAGATATGAATGAGTGCCTCTGAACGGGAGGTATAGGTTTGAGTCCAAGAATGCGCTACTGGATCAAATAATGTGCACAATTCTAGCTCATGGTGAGGGAACACGTTAGGAAACTTTCACTTTGCCACGCTTCGATTCGATCATTGAACCCTAGATACAGAGTGAGCGTGATAAAACTTTCGCCACCATGAAGGATCTTTTCCCAAAAGGCCGCTTTTTTCGAAATTCAAAACCAATTACTGTGGATTAAGGTCAAAAATAAATACACATTTTGTTTTTCGACATCGATGGCATATTCAAAATTAAAAATATCTATATCCTCTGTGGTAAAATTAAAAGCGTTGTTGGGATCACTGGTCCTAACGCTTTCAATATGGATTTTATATTCTAAAGATTATACATCGATTCTGCCACGGCAATGACATGTAGATGAGAATGACCTATCGGCAACAGCACAAGTTAGATTTCCAAGTCAAAAATTGTTGGAAGAATACTTCTTTACCCGACGCCGAGTAAGTGTTTGCAAATTATTTTGACAGAACGTCTTTATTTCGTAAGCAGAACAAAGGAGCGGGGATTTCTAATTTATTTGGACATTCGCAACAAATGTTTGCGCCGGGCTGGCTCGAAGGTAATCTTGGGAGAGAGCCATTAATTACTGTCAATATTATTCGTTCTTCTGTTAACAATGGACAGCATTGTAGGCGAAAGTAATCAGAGTTTAGCCGAAGACTCAAATTCTAGTTAGAGTGACAGTAGCTCAATGGATAAAAACGCGCTATCTATTTAGAGCTTGTGGTTTGAATCCGAGCACGCACTTGTGGTCTTTTCAAATCTATGTGTGTATTCTTACCTTTAGTTCGGCGGTGAGGGAAAACATAGTGAAGAAACTTACACGTTTTGGATACTTTTTGAACCATATAACAATGATTCAGTTGGTCTGGTCCCTTGTTAAAAGGTCAGATGGCAGTTGCTTCATTATGATAGGTACTAGGTACACTTCCCAAATCCTGGATTATGGTGTATGCATTCTCGGGCTTCAAACGACGAGATAAAGTATACAAGTTCTATAATTGGGTATGAAAACAGCGGCGTTTCGTAAAGTTAACCTTGAAAAAATGTATATACGAAATATTGATTTACAAAAGCAGAAAAACTGGAAAAAATGGAATAGAAGAATTTAATTAAATGATATTGTTGTTTGTATTACCCAGTATGTATTGCTAATTTTAATGCGACTTGGAAGAAAATTCGAATTTAGAAAAACTAAACCAGAAGTTATTTTTAGTTAAGTAAGGGCTGATTTTTCAATCTTCAGATAACCACTATCAGTCAGTTAAATTAATAACCAACCAAAGTAAATGTCAATGTTAAATCAAGACAGATACGAATGACAACTACTTTTCAATTGGGAATATAAACAATATCTGACGAATAACCTGTTATCCATGCATTGAAAAATCAGTCCTAAATGTTACAAGTGGTGTTATGAGTGCATGCCTACCCTTTACTTCCCTTTCCCCTCCGATTAGGCCTCCAATACCTCAGTCACCCAGTTTTGTGAGGCCGGCATAGTAAAATTTCGGTCGAGCAAGCCTATTTATGCTGAAAGTTTACGTAATTTATAGTGTTTCACTGCTAGGCTAAAAAATTTGGCATCCAAAATTCCAAAACTACGACGGCATCTCAGCACTTACACTTACCCCCAACATCAGTTGTTCAAAGGGATATTTTCAAGTGGATGTAAGTTAGTGTTAGCCTAAATCGTGCACAGTGTAACAGCCCATTCCAGTAGTCGTAATGTGAATAGCGCATACTTCTGCCGGGTCAGCGCGCTGGCGCCAAGCGTTTTGCATAATCGCCGTGGGCCTAAATATCCCGAGTGGGGCTAACGAGCCGCTTACACCGGGTTATGTCTCTTGGACATGCTAGATGTTATTACTGTGCTCCTTTGTGTGTAGATTAATTTGTTGTGCTTAGCGTGTCGATGGGTACTTTGCTGTGGAAGTACCTATCCTTTATAATGTGAAGATGATACACAAGCAAACTGTGACCGCCAAAAGTGGCAAATTTTGACTTTAATTGGACATAGTTTTGCAAATAAGAATCAACCCTCAGACATTGTATCGAGTTCATATTTTCTAATTCTATTTAATCTAAACATCTTAAATAAACCACAGTTAATAAAATGCAGCGTCGCTTTTTTCACGGAACAGCCTGTATATAATAATATTCCTGTTATAAAAATAATGAAATATATATTTTTAATACTTACTAAATTAAACCGATAAAAGACTAAAAGCAAAAAATAACCAATTCTGAATCTAATTGAGGTAGGTATGTATGTAACTTATTAAATTAATTTTGAGTCGACACAAAAGCAAATACCTAATTAATTATCTACGTGAAGCGAGATTCGCGGCAGGTTAGTGAGGCGGCTTCTTTAACGCCGACTTAAAAGTAATTAAGGTTTATTTTTTGCTTTTCAGTGTTTTCGGTAGCGTAGTTTGTTAAAAGTTTTCATTTAAGAAGTGAAACACGAGTTACAAGTGGCTCAGTGGGTTATGAAAAGAGCTATATGCTCGGAATTTCTCTTCGCGATTAAATTTGAAACGTGGTGATCCGGAAGAGAAAAAAAAAACATACGAATAGCTTACAGGATTAGCAAGGAAAAGAGGCAGTAGGTTGGCCATATCAGCTGCAGAACTGACAACTACAAGGGCAAACGTATAGATTATACTTACTATATAAACATATAATTTATATTAAATTAAAAGAGAGAAAACGAGTTTTGGAGGTGAGACCGCGTCTCGGTAAGCGTGATGTAAGACGGAGTGACATGATAATCCTCTGAGCGACCCAGCGCATTTATGCCGAAGCGTGGCTCTCCCACAGTTAAAAGGCTTCTGTGATTTTCAGGCTGATGACGTTATCACAAAACAGACCCGCACTGGAACCGTTCGTCGCCATTTTACGTAACGAAGTGCCTAAACACCACATAACTAAGCCCTGTCATAATACACCAGCAAGTAGGTACGTAGAAAATTAATTATCAAAGTTAATAAATGTAGTATCGCGTCGCGGGTTGATTCTCATTCCGGATTCGTTGCAAAGTTACACCTGGGGAACTTCTAGACTAGGTTTAATTGGTGTCGGCAAGTAGTTCCCGGGAATAACTGTGTATTCCCGCAAATTGCACATGAGGTGTATCGCTAGGTGTACTAGTGACTTCTGACAACTTTGATATTTCAGAGTTCATAGTAGGTAGGTTCTTAAGTTATGATTACTTTAGGGTTCCATAGCCAAAAGCCTAAAAACGGAACCCTTAAGATATTAATGAGGCCAAAAGGGGTTAAAGGTTGGCAGTGCATTTGACTTGTGTTGCAGGTGTCTATTGGGCAGAGGTAATCGCTTTCCATCAGGATCCGTCTGCTCGTTGGTCACCTTTCACATAATTCCTCTTGTCTGTCTATGTAGCTGTAATGAAACAGCCACTGTTTTCCCAAACTATATTGTTGAAACTTGGTAAATTTGTGAACCGCATTAATCTATCTATACATTTTATAAAGAGATAACTTCTATGGCTTATGGTAAACCGAAAACAGAAACGTTTACGCGTTGTAATTGGACACAGCGCCATCTATCGGTTCATTTCTGAATTACGGTCCCGAAGCGAGTGAGGGCGGGCCACTAGTACTTTTATAAAAAAGCAAAAAAAAAATCTGAGTATGGCGCCCCATAGGTACTTAGATAATAAAAAAATTAAATAAAACTTGTTTCATCAGAACCCGTACCCCACATACATTGTGTATCTATGGATAGGTCTTAAAAATGATATTGAAGTTTTAATATTATATTTTTTTACTAACATATCTTTTGCACTAACAAATAAAGGAACTTGCGATTCTGCCACCGGAATCAGAATGTTGATTTTGACTAGAACCTTCTGTAAAAATACTAGGCGTTTTGATCCAAACTCTTAATAGGCTTTTAATACCCCTTCAAAAAAGTTAGCCTGATGCGTCTTTAAAAACCCTTCATTAGATAGTGGTTTCTGCGGTGGGTTCTAATTATTCACTTGTTGTACAATCTGAAGCGGGTTTGCATTCGCAGTCCGTCCGAAACACAAATCGAATTAAAAACTGAAGAATCAGACCGAAGTTTGGTGGAGAGGATTCTGTAGCCTCTATTTTTGCCACTTACAGAGTACAGAATACTCAGAGCTTTTTTAGTTTAGGATTTTCAAGTATTATCAAGGAGGTCTGAGGTTTATAAAATTACTTTTAGTAGTAAAGTATCAGCTATAAGCTGATCGTATAATACTGTCAGCTATTAGCTCACAGTATATTTATAGTTGTCCCACTGAAGGGCACAGGCCTCCATCATATAAATAGAGTTTACGCTACAATGATGAGATTAGGCTTAAATTTTCATATGAAGGGTACAGGCAAAGAACAGGCAATGTCCTAATGAAACAATTTTGAGAAAAACGCAATGTAAAGTTTATAAATATTATATTTTCCATGGTTTTTTTCGCTTCGGCATAGATAAAAATGTATTTTTGGTGCCATCTCTTTACTTTTTTTAAATTAAGTAATTGGGGACTAAACTACTTTAGGCAAAGATTTGCCTTAAATAAAATTCAAAAAAATTTCAAAAATGTGACATTGCTTGTTCTTTGCCTGTACCCTTCATATGGAATTGCCATTTTGTATTTAGATTTATTTGAGAATTTTCGTTTCTTATTATATACTAGCAACGTAACTTTTAATCTTTTATTTCATTGTTAATCTTTCTATAACGCCTAACGTTTAGGGTGCATGAGTGAATACACAGTCTTTTATCGTTTAGACAATGAAGACAGAATTAGGCATAATATTCAAAAGTTTAAGATGAAAATATTAAGGTCTAAGAACCAAAGAGAACTGACCCCGAAAATCAAGACTCTAACGAAAGGGTCCAAGGAACTTGCTGTGGGGCCAATTCATTCCGATACCCAATTTCATTTCAACCACGGACCTCTTCCGCGAAATTTGGTTACAAAACGACTGAGACAACAAAGAAAATTAGACCGCGGAGAAAAATAAATGCGGCAAAGACAGAGCATACAAAATTAGAGAGAGGAAGAACGGCGACGTGTAGCCGCGAGGCTGGCACGAGCTACTAGCGGATACTGATTTCTTTTTCATCGTAGGAAAATCGTCGTTTTACTGTGAGAGTCATGCTTCGGCAAGAACGGGCAGGCTCGACCGGAGTGATACCACGGCCATCATAGACCACACCGGCGTGAAGCAGCACCTGTGCTATGTTTTGCCGAGTCAGTGAGTGTACCGGAGGGCTAATTGGCGGGGAAAGGGGGTAAACGGTTGGCAGTGCACTTGTGACTCTACTGGTTTGTGTCTATGGGCGGCGGCAAAATTATCTCAAAGCCATAATAATATTTTGAAAATAGGGTAACCGAGACAGTGATTGCCCAGTGTATAGTGATTGCCGAATTAAGGTTACATACATTTTAACTTACTTTCAAAGGTGTAGTTTCACATTAAATCCGTTAAATATCACGAGGATACTGTTAACTAGAGTTCTAAATAAGACATTTGGCAAAATTTTCAATAAAAATATTGTAATGGCAGTTTTAGGACAGCGGGTGTCCGTCACTTCAATAAATGTGAATTCCTTACAGAATTTGTTAAGGACACATTTTGTGGTTTTGAAGTTTGTATCACTTTAATTTTCTTTTTTGAGCGTTAAAGCACAACGACGTGTTAGTTAAAGCTTTAATGTTTCATTTGAAGCAGTTATCGTGGCGTAATTTTATTCCATTAAGTATTTTAAGGGGTGGGCAATCACTGTACCTAAAATATGAAAAATTCAGTGATTGCCATACCAGAATTCAGTTATTGCCATAGGCATGAGACAGTGATTGCCCGGGTAGGTATTTACTAAATCACGTGAGGGATATAATAATCGAACCTAATATTTTCTTTATATCCTGTAACTTTCTTTATATCTATATGTCTAGGTAGGTACTTACTTCAAGGAGTTTTGAAAATACTGCTTTTTACAATAAGTTGACCTTAAATAGGGGAAAATTTGATCTGCTACCGCAAATCTTGGAGGAAAGGTGGTAAGAAGAACAACCAAATATGTGAAATATGTATGCCTATCGTAATTATATTATGTATTTTACCGTAGGAGAGCACGCTTAAACTACTGAACCAATTCGAATGAAACTTTTTTATTGTATAGCTGTAATCAGGGCAACTTATGGGTATATTACATTTGAAGACCAGGCTCCTTGATGTAAAACCACAACAGCCCAGCTAAACTATAAGAGGTAGGTCAGTGGCACCTTAACAAAGTTGTTCAGATTGATGAGTAGTTTATGATGCCATGAAAAAATCAAAGATCATGGAACATCTGGTTTGGACCTCTAAGAGCCAGCTACACTATAACAATATGGAATGAAATGGAATGGATAATTGTCAATGTGATGAGCATTTTTGGATGAGATCCTATAAGGAAGGATATTCCGAACTTAAACCCTAATGGAGCGAAAAGGGGTTCAAAGTTTGTTCAAGGGACTACGTGATTCCTTGGCCAATTTACTCCAACTTTTGCATCACATT
>JABMDO010001412.1:0-40000 GCA_014851415.1 Cnaphalocrocis medinalis
TACGAGTGTCTTAATACTACAGGTGACAGATGACCAAACGACCACCTGTGGTAAGGGACAATCCTAACTAATATTATAAATGCGAAAGTACTCTGTCTGTCTGTCTGTCTGTCTGTCTGTTGTCTGTCTGTTACTCTTTCACGCAAAACTACTGAACGGATTTAAATGAAATTTGGTATACAGATGATCTAGACCCTGAGAAAGAACATAGGCTACTTTTTATTGCGGAAAAAGGGGTTGTAAGGGTTAAAAGGGGGGTAAAACTTTTCCACGCGGACGAAGTCGCGGGCGGCCGCTAGTAATATATAAATCATTTGTTTCTCTAACCGAGACAGACGAGTGAACGAGAGGGCGAGAGAGCGAGTGAGCGAGTGAGTGTCTGTGTGTTGCGTGAGTGAGTCAGTGAGCGAGAGAGCGAGAAAGCGAGCGAGTGAGTGAGTGCCTTTGTGTGAGTGAGTGAGTCAGTGAGCGAGAGAGCGAGAAAGCGAGCGAGTGAGTGAGTGCCTTTGAGTGAGTGAGTCAGTGAGCGCGAGAGCGAGAAAGCGAGCGAGTGAGTGAGTGCCTTTGTGTGAGTGAGTGAGTCAGTGAGCGAGAGAGCGAGAAAGCGAGAGAGCGAGTGAGTGTGTGCCTGTTAGTGAGTGAGTGAGTCAGTGAGCGAGAGAGCGAGAAAGCGAGCGAGTGAGTGAGTGTCTTTGTGTGAGTGTGTGCGTTAGTGAAGGGTGAGTGATGAGTGTGTGTCTGTGTGAGTGACTGAGTGAGCGTCTGTGAGTGTGTGTGTGAGTGAGTGCCACGTGCGCCACCTAGCGGATCCCCACCGGCTCCTCCGTCGCGTGCCGTCCTCCCACGTGCGGCTGCGAGCGTTGTGGTCGCGAGTACTACGAGCCTTACCCTCTGTGACGAGACGACAGGAACACTGTCTGAGGGACCTGGCGCCGCATTATAGGAGGTAAGTGTCTATCATCATCATCATCATCATTTCAGCCAATAGACGTCCACTGCTGGACATAGGCCTCGCCCAACTGTGACTTTCTGCTTCGGAGGCTGTCTGAGGGAGCTGGCGCCGCATTATAGGAGGTAAGTGTGTCTTAATACTATCTACAGGTGACAATGGAGGCTACAGCGTGTGGAAAATCCACTAGATGGCGCATTATAGGAGCTACGAGTATCTTAATACTACAGGCGACAATGTGTAAAATCCACTAGATGGCGCATTATAAGAGCGACGAGTGTCTTAATACTACAGGTGACAAAGTGAGAGAGCGAGAGAGCGAGGAAGCGAGAGAGTGAGTGCGAGAGAGCGAGGGAGCAAGTGAGCAAGTGAGCGAGAGAGCGAGTGAGTGAGGGAGCAAGAGAGCGAGTGCGAGAGAGCGAGGGAGCGAGAGAGCGAGAGAGCGAGTGATCGAGTGAGTGTGTGCCTGTTAGTGAGTGAGTGAGTGATGAGTGTGTCTGTCTGTGAGTGAGTGTCACGTGCGCCACCTAGCGGATGTCCCCGCCGGTTCCTCCGTCATGTCCCGTCCTCCCACGTGCGGCTGCGAGCGTTGTGGTCGAGAGTACTACGAGCCTTACCTTCCGTGACGAGACGGCAGGAACAC
Source organism: Cnaphalocrocis medinalis (assembly GCA_014851415.1). Taxonomy (NCBI): domain Eukaryota; kingdom Metazoa; phylum Arthropoda; class Insecta; order Lepidoptera; family Crambidae; genus Cnaphalocrocis; species Cnaphalocrocis medinalis. The sequence continues at coordinate 1,593 of JABMDO010001412.1, forward strand.
TGTCTGAGGGACCTGGCGCCGCATTATAGGAGGTACGGGTGTCTATATTACTACCTACAGGCGACAAGTGGAGGAAATCCGCTAGATGGCGCTTTATAGGAGCTACGATCGTCTTAATATATTCCACGGCATGTTAGGATAGCGATGACCTTGAGTGCGTAGAAACCGATGGAGGTTGCCGCACTTGGAAAATCTGTTAGATGGTGTACCTGTAGAGGTCCAACTTCAACGTCATTGGTCGTTGAGTGGCACTTACGCCAAATTCAAAGGGAAGATATTGCACTTCATAAAATCAGATTCTAGCGCAGTTACCTAAATAAAAAACTTGTAATTCTAATAAATACTTACCTAATCTAATTTAGAAAATAAATAAATTAAAATATATTAAGAAAGCTGTACTCACCTGTAAGTGATATATGTATCAGAACTTTAATATAACTGTAATGAACATATAAAGAACAATTTATGCATGTATCGTTGGTGTCTTAATAAATAAATAAAAAAAAAGATCTCGCCGTTTTTGTCGGGATCAATCCTGATGCATACCTAGTATTATTATTTATTTAAAAAAAATGTACTGTAAAATAAGAAAAAAATTGTGCAATTTTAACAATAACTAAAATATAAAATAGAGTAGGCACTGTCTCGAAAATGCTGGCAGCATTATATTACCTCGTTGGAAATTTATATAAATAAAAATGAATTGCTGTTTGTTTATCTGCTTAAAACTCGAGACTCGTGCATCCGCACTCCTTCTGGTGTAGCTGATGTCCATGGGCGACGGTGATCACTTCCCATCACCGTGTGTGGTGACCCGCTTGCTCGTTTGCCTTCCTATAATAAAAAAAAGAACAGCTGAACTGATTCGGCTAATTTTGGTCTTGAAATCCGAACATGTGCTAATAAAATAAATAATTAATTTTGAGCAATGAGTGCTAGGGATATTATCATTGGACCACTCCTTTATGTATAACTATTCAACTAATGCAAGGGACGGTAACTACCGTCCCTTGCATTCCTGACAATTGTTTGCATACAAAATTTTATTAATGAATTACTGTAAGATTGTTTATCTTTTCCTAAAATATTTTTTTATTAATTTAAAACTTTGCATATAGAATCTACACAAGGTACACATTATTTCCCTTTATGTTTAATACCCCCTATTTGTTATAGTCTTGTGGAATAGTTTAGCTGCGGCAGTATTTCCTGACGGCTATGACTTAGGGACCTTCAAGAAACGAGCGTACTCCTTCTTAAAAGGCCGGCAACGCATCAGCGACCTCTCTGATCTTGCAGATGTTCATGGGCGGCGGTGATTACTTACCAGCAGGTGACCCGCTTGCTCGTTTGCCGCCTCTAGTATAAAAAAAACCATGTATAGGCTTATACTTAACTAATATTTATTCGTTGTGTATGTTGGCAGCTACATCCTGGGCACGCTGGGCTGGGCGCCGATCCTGGAGTCGTGCGGCTTCCTGGCCGAGGCGCTGGACCCCGCGCGCACGCCCTACGTGCTCACGTCAGAGGTCGGTATTAATAGTAGAGAGGGACAAAAAGTGGAAATTCAAATTAAAAATGGAATTGTGAAAGGAAACTGTCTAACAGTCTCAATTAAAGGCGACACTTCAAGCCACACTTCAAATCAAGGCCAATTGATTTATATTAATTGTGAGCATTATGATATACTAGCTTTTGCCCGCGACATCGTTCGCGTGGACTTCAGGTTCGTAGAAACCTCAAAAATTGTAGCCTATGTGTTATTCTGATGTATAAGCTATAATTGTGGGTAAAGTTTCATTCAAATCCATCCAGTAGTTTTTACGTGAAAGAGTAACAAACATCCATACATCCATACATCCAAACAAACTTTCGCCTTTATAATAGTAGTAGGATGATATGATAGATACGTACAGCCACACATCAAAGTATACAAAACTGTCAAACTTCTTTAATCGACTCTCATCTTAATGTCAAACACATTAAGTCGAATATCGATTGAGGAAATTTGACAGGTTGTGGTAAACTGACGTGTGGCTGTCTGTACCTTTATTTTATAAAAAATACAGCTATAAAATCATAAAAGAATGTAACAAAGTTTTGGAGCACACTTATGTATTAATTTGATCCTACAAATCACAATAATTATTGTTACTGCTTGACGCGTGTAAAAAAAATTGTTAATGCATTCGTTTATGTTTTCATAGCTGGATTTTTAAAAATATATCGCATAATCCTCACAATTAATATAAATCAATTGGCGGCGCTAGTATCGTCGTGTCGCCTTAAGTCCTGCATTTATAACAGATAATTTCATTTCATAAATAGTGTATAGGCAGACAGCCGCACATCAGGTTACTACAATCTGTCAAATTTCTTCAATCGAACCTCACCTTTATGTCAAACGTGTTTGGTTCAATATCAACTGAGGAAATTTGATAGATTGTAGTAACCTGATGTGCGGCTGTCCGTACCTAAGTAGAAGATCACATAAATCCGTTACCATGTCTAAACTATATTAATTATTATAGCAATTGTTTACATCAAATCGAATTATTGTAAAATCAAATTATTATTTATGTAAGACCATTTCTTTTAGTTTTCGAGAGATTTACCTATGTAGTTCAGACACCCAACTAAAAATAGCTTTCTTAGTATAAGTAGACTATAAGTATTGCTTGTAATATGATTTTTCCAATAAATTTATTATTATTTATTTACACAAGTAAATCAATCTGGCCGAGCCAGCGACGAAGAAGTAAATTAATCTAATGTATGTGTCTGTTTCAGTTGACCCTAATACTTCATATAACCGGGACTAAACGCGACGAAAATTAATAAGTACAGTGGCCAGCACATCAAGTTACTACAATCTGTCAAATTTCCTCAGTTGATATTGAACCAAACACGTTTGACTTAAAAGTGAGGTTCGATTGAAGAAATTTGACAGATTGTAGTAACTTGATGTGCTGGCCACCGTACATTCTAGCACTTACTGCACTTACTACTTACTTACTTGTTCCAGTTGACCCTGTCGTGCGTGTGCGCGCTGGTGGAGCGCGCGGCCACGCTGGTGAACACGCCGGAGCCCACGCCGCACGAGCGACAGTGGAGCAAGTTCCTCAAGACCTTGGCCAGGTCTGACACTTATTACACGACAAAATTACAAATGAAAAATGAAAATGAAAAAATCTTTATTCAAGTTAGGTCCATACAGAACACTTATGAATGTCAAAACATAATATAATCTACCACTGGTTCGGAACGTCGATTTCTACTGAGAAGACACCAGCAAGAAACTCAGTAGTTACTCTTTTCAAATAGTAATAAGTTACAGAGTTTTCATTTGAGCAAAATAACTAACAATAATACAAGGAAAGGACTACTATGTATGACAATTATTTTTCTTTATCATTGAGATAATGGTCAGATTTAAATAAAAGTTAACAAATAAAATAAAACAACACAACGTAGGGCTGCTCGAATTGTCGCTGACCTGAGTCTCTCCAGTCAGCTCGATCCACTGGCTCTGCGGCGAGATATAGCTTCGCTATGTATTCTTCACCGCATCTATCATGGGGAATGCTCCGAGGAATTGTTTGATCTACTTCCTGCGGCTGAATTCTTACATCGAACCACACGCAAGCGGCTGTCATCCATCCTCATCATCTTGATGGTTGGCGATCTAGCACTGTGCGTTTTTCAAGGAATTTTCTCCCGCGAACCTCAGTCTTGTGGAATAGTTTAGCTGCGGCAGTATTTCCTGGTGGCTATGACTTAGGGACCTTCAAGAAACGAGCGTACTCCTTCTTAAAAGGCCGGCAACGCATCAGCGACCTCTCTGATCTCGCAGATGTTCATGGGCGGCGGTGATTACTTACCAGCAGGTGACCCGCTTGCTCGTTTGCCGCCTCTAGTATAAAAAAAAAAAAATCAATTTTTTTTGTCTCTTCAATAAGTGGCCAATATTTTAACTAAATTGCAGTCAACGATTATAAATCTATTACTAGAAGTTTCATATCACGTATAGTTTATGAGTTATAATGGGTTGAATATGTCAAAAAAGGCTTTTGAAGTCATTTTAACAGGCAAAAAAAATATAAAAGCATTATTTCAATTTGATTTTTTATACAACAGAAAGCTCATTTCATAATTATATATAACAATAAAAATTATTTTCTAATTATTGATATTTGGTGGGTAATATTCATTTTGACACCTGTTTGCCAAAGTTCTTACAATTTAATTTAGCACTTAGTATTTGTATGGAAAATGTTTACTATTTCTAAATCTTCTTTAGCGTCGCAGGAAAAGTGTATTAAATTACAATTTAAACTTTATTTTATTGTTTAAAATATAAATTGTTTTTTTTTTAAACGAGTCTTAAAAATACATTAAAAGCCCTTTTTGACATTATTGACCCGATTATAACTCAAAAACTAGACGTGATATGAAAAATCTAATAACAGATTCATTATCAGGGACTGCAATGTGGTAAAAAAAAGACCCAATGACTTTGTGACAATTTCTTTTTTTTTTTTTTTAATGGCCTGTATTGTGTTCATGACACATTTAATTTTGCCAATGTCAAGTGTAGTTTGATAAAGTGTAGTCAACAGTCGAAGTCACAGTCACTCAATAAAACTGCCGGTGTTTAGCGTTTTAATGTCCTAATGATTCTGTGGAGACTATTTTTAACAAAGCCGTAGGTTTTAAGACTCTATTAGGTCAAAGCAAATTGTTCACGTGACAACTCAGTCGACACACAATAGCAGTGTTAAAAACGACACAATCCAATGATTCTTATATTAATATCACCCTGCGGCACTTCACTGCACAAAGTAACACCAAATTTGTACACTAAAAACCACTAGATACTAATTAAAATCTTTGGATTGCATCAGCCGATGCGGCTTGTTTCACAGTTACCCACAGAAATCCTCGACAATTTCTTTGTTGACCAGTGTTATTATCCTCCTAACCAATAATACCAATCCAATCGATGGCCAATTTTAACGATCAGCCATCGACGCGGGACATTTTATAGTGCACAAGTGTGTGTGTTATTTTATTTATTTATTTAAATTTGTTGTTTGTTCCCAGAGCGCTGAAGCACACGTCGCTGTCAGTAGCGCGGCCCGTGCAGCCGCTGCCGCCCGCCGCGCTCAACGCGCACGTCAAGCAGCTCGAGGCCAGGTCACTAGCATCATCATCATCATCATTACCACAATCACCATCATCATAAATAAATTCAACAACATCTCATACATTGACCTGACTCCGTACTAAGTAGCTTAAGCACTTGTGTTACAGATATCAGACAACAGAGGATCACAATATAATACTTAAATACATATACCGTAAATTTAGTCGTTTTAATCCTGAAGCCCTCATAATAGGTAACACAAATAAAGCCCCTTTAGCACGTTTGATCATCAAAATAAGCAAATAAAAATCTGCTGTTATGCCATACATTATCGCCTGGTGTTTTTTTTTGTATGGAACAGCTGATTTATATTTTGCTTATCGATGACTAACGGCCGCCCGCGACTTCGTCAGCGTGGAAAAGTATACTTTTTACCCCACTTACAACCCCCTTTTCGCACTAAAACGTAGCCTATGTTCTTTCTCAGGGTCATCTGTATACCAAATTTCATATAAATCCGTTTAGTAGTTTTGGCGTGAAAGAGTAACAGACAAACAGACAGAGTTACTTTCGCATTTATAATATTAGTTAGGATTATATATTTATTTCTTACCCTCGTAATTTTACACATACAACCATCTTTCACAGATCCAGTGTAGAAATCCTTCAGCGAGGCACAAGCGTAGACATAACCCGAAGCGACATACAGCGGCAACTGCGCGACCACCTGTGCTGATGACTGCGGGGCCTTCATGCGGTGACCAGCGACCAGCGATGGCCGGGTACTTGACGAGTAGACATGGTAGGGATTTGGACAATGGGAGAATAGTTGGTCAAAATTTGGTTGGGGTGTGGACAAATCTTGGTTGGAGAGTTTGGAACAAGTATAAGTAGGAAGTTGGGACATGGGATGTGGACAAATATTGGGGACGGTCTTGTGGTCTTTGTGCGACGTCTTGTGGGTAGACACCTGCCCGTTGGTCCGACGATATTGTAAGGGTGGTGGGGAAAACAGTGGATGAGGCTGGCTGGGGACCGTAGGGAGTGGCGTAATAAAGAAGAGGCCTATACTCAGCAGTGGGTGGATGTGGCTGACATGATGATGATGATGATGATGGGAGGAAACTTGGTCGAATGTTTGGTTGGAAAGTTGGACAAATATAAGTAGGAGTTGGACAAGGGATTTGGACAAATATTGGGGAAGGCAAACTTGGTCGAATTTTGGTTGCAGAGGTTGGTCAATATTGGGGAAGAAGTTGGTTAAAATTTAGGTTGGGGGAGTTGACAAATCTTGGTGGAATGTTGGTCAATTTTGGTTGGAATGTGGTCAATTTTGGTTGTGAAAGGGCAAATTTCAATCTTGGTTGGAAAGTTAGTCAAATCTTGGTTGGAAAGTGAACAAAATTTTGCGAGCAATGTTTGGAAAATATTGACTTTGATTGAATGTTGAATTCGCATGTGACAATTTCTAAAGAGAAAGAGCTGAAACACACTTGTTAGACTTTATTTTCATGCTTTTAAATGACTTGACATAGGTTTGGTACTAAGTTTGTTATATAAAACATTTGGCCTATAATCAAACTAACATTAGGCTGGATTGGTTCATTACTTCGCAGGTATTGTACAATATTGGACCGGTTGTTTTATTTGGCCGGATTTGTCTCATATTTGGCTGATTTTGTATAATATTTGACCGGATTTGTTCATACTTGGCTAGATTTGTTCAATATTTGACCGGATTTGTTCATATTTGGCTAGATTTGTTCAATATTTGACCGGATTTGTTCATATTTGGCTAGATTTGTTCAATATTTGACTAGATTTGTTCAATATTGGCCAGTTTTGTCCAACACTCGGCCAGTATTTAACCAAAACGTGTGAAGTAGGCGTAAGTATGGATGTATAAAATACCTCAAAATGTATGTATGTAGATTAATTCACAAGATCGATTAAAATTTGATTGGTAAAATCGATTCGTATTTTTCGTGTGTAATTTTTTGCCGACTGATCAACCTATAGTCCGTTTGAATATCATTTATCAAGAAGTCTGAAATTATTGTGGCTGCCACTGCCGCTTACCATAGATTAATGGTAGCCCCATTGGTTATAATACTAGGGAACTCCGTAATGTTGCCATGAAAAAAACACGTCTTTTATGACATATCTGAGGCACGAGTATAACTATGACCGTTATTTGCGTAACACGTGTAAAAAAGAAACTTTCTATTCAAAATTGGTTTCTGCGCCTCAAGGTCATAAATACACTTTCTTGCCTCGGACTATACACCTTTATTTTTTAATTATAAAACTATATTCACTAACTGCCGCATTCAGAGACGTTAATTAAACTTTAATTGTCACTTAAGTAAAAATATTGACCCTAATTTTAAAGGACATAAAGACTTCATAATTAAGATAATGAGCATTAAGGTTAAATGACGTCTCTGAGTGCTTAATAAACTAGCTATCAACCTTTCTTTGATTTCAAACTGACTATAGAGTGTGATACAAATATACTTTACTCGCCAAAGTAAATATACAAGAAAGTAAGACAGTTGCAGAAGTCTGACATCAACCGCCATTTTTGTCAGACTTCTAGAATTATTAATTTTACAATATTTCGGATTTTATTTTCAATGCATAGAACTTTATTAACTGTGTATAATATTGTTATTATAACATAGACATATTTGATTCATTTATAAAAGCCGTAGTGATTCTTCTAAAAGTGACTTTGACTTACTTCAAGCGACTTTAGCTGACTTCCAGCGACCTTGACTGACTTTGACTGTTGACTTTGTCAATAATTTTCACTTGACTTTAGCAAATTAGCCGCATACGTAACTCTTACCCTCTTATTATCAAAGACTAAAGCTAGTCATGGTTTAAAAATGATATCACTTTCATAAAGGTGACTTATAAAAGGGACAGCATCAGTTTTAATATAAGACTAATTTAGACCACGTTATAAATAAGAGGGTTGGCCACGAGTTAATAATTTTTTTAAAAATAACAAGGACTAATTAGAAATGATTTTCAGTTTAAAATTAAAAATTGACTACATTAACTCACCCTTACTTCGTTTTGGGATATGTTTTGTTATAAATAAATAAAATAAATGCGCCAGATAGTCACACCAATCAACCTGGTCTCAAACTAGGGCAACCCCTGTACTATGAGTACCAGGTGACGATAATTAACTGGGGGCGTCAACCCAGAACACACAGACCCAAGAAAACGAATAGAAAATGTAAGTTTCCTAAATTGACTTGACCGGGACTAGGGTTTTTGGTAGTTTTAATCTTTGCCGATAGATGGCGCTGCACGCTTACTTTACTGTATAAATACTTTGGCTACGCGTTCTCACCTGATAGAAATATCAACATCTCTCTCGCACTCGCAACGTGTGCTTTAAATGTGCGACATGCTATCTCTGTCAGTTGAAAAAGCTAAAATATTTGTCGTTGTGTGTTTGTTAGTAAATGAAATCAACTCGAAAAGTAGGTAATATTTTGTATATCAGTCCTTATTTATACTTTTGGGCCTAGATATAATGATATATTTATTTATGGATGCGTGAAATGGGATAAAAATTTAAATAAACTTAGTCTAACACTAAAATTATCAAAACATTGAAAATCAAATCTAAATGGCGTCTTTATCTCCGTCTCTATCACACATGTAAGTGCGTCTCTTTTGTTTTCAGTTCTATAGCCCTAAAAAAATTCACAATCTTTGCCATAACATTAAAATTGAAAAATAAACAGTGGGGCTGAAACTATTAACCAATCACGGCATATTAAAATGTACGAAGTGTGTGCGTAAACAAAAATGCATACTCTATATAACCTAATGTTCATAGACTGGAAAGATATCAGGCGTAGTACCAAAAGCTTTAAAATCCAAGAAATTCAAGTTTATAATTGAGCAAGTAAATGTTATTTCTATTCAACGAATCCATAAGTAAAATATCACTATTAAAATTAGTTTCTATTAATTTAACAAGTCCATGTTAGGCTACATTTTATGCTACAGTTGATAAAAATATGTGTTACTTACTATCAATGCATTAACTTAAATTAATTAACTCTTACATATTTTATACAACTGTAGTATTAAAGTCTGTGAGATTAATCGACCAAACTCAACCGATCGAATCAATGGGGACTATTGCGTGTGTGTATCCGCTAGATGGCGTAACTGTAGAATAAGGTCCAACTTCGACGTCATTGGTTGTTTAGTGACATTATGACATCTCACATCAAAAATAACCAATGACCATGTATACTCTGATTCATAATCATGTAAAGTAAACTGACAGATGAAAATGACATGTTTCTATGCATTTTGACATTTTGCAAGTGTCAAATTGAGTGATAATGTATGGGGATGACACATTGACATCTGTCAGTTTACTTTACATGATTATGAATCAGAGTATAGATGGACCTCAGTCTACAGACACGCCATCTAGCGGTTTTTTCACATCTACATTGGTGATTGGTTATTTTTGATGTGAAATGTCATAATGTCACTAAACAACCAATGACGTTGAAGTTGGACCTTACTCTCACAGTACGCCATCTAGTGGATTTATGACATGTGATAGCCCTCATTTGGTGTGTCTAACATCCTCATCCTTTAGTGATCCTCTGCCACCTATCACAGGTCCCTCCACCAGCCCATGGTCCTTCCTACCGTCTCGGCATACGGACCGAATCTTGGGAGACGCTCACCAGGTACTTGCTACGGGCTCTTTCCCCGGTGCGTTTCTTCACTCCCTACAAAGTCTGTGTCTTTAGCCCATCTCAATGTCACTTCTCCCCAAATGGGCCTTCTGCCACCTATCAGATAAAAATAAACTCAAATATGTTTTACTAGTGGCCCGCCCTCACTTCGTTTCGGGACCTAGTTTCGCTATAAACAATAGATGGCGCTGGAAGACGATTACATCGTGCAAGCGTTTCTTATTTTTGGGTTGCGTAAGCCTTGTGGTGACGTATTAGAAATAATATCTTTATAAATGGTATAGCGTCGTAAAGCCCAGACGGCAGACAATGGAAAATCAATTGTTTTATGCCTTTTAAAAGGCTTTTGGGTGTTACAGCGTTAAAGATAACTTATGTGGTTAATTCACCGGTTGACACGTAAGGGTCACAATTTTGATTGAAGAACTAATACAAATATTTGTTGATGAAACAGATGTTTGTTTTCATTTGGTTTGCCCAAGGTTGGGGTCGAGACAACGACCTTAAAGACGGATCTATCTCAATCTTGCCTAATATGGACTTGTTTTTAATTTTGATCGGACTTGGGCGTACATTTTGATCAATGCGACATTTATTTAACAAATTGATCGAATACCCTGCACATAGACGCGAAAAATTGTAAAAAAAAAACTAAAAAATTACAAATAACTTATGTATATTTTCACCATTTCACAAAACGGTCGTGCGCCATCTTTTTTTGAGCTAAAACGCGATTTTTCGAACGATTATTTTTTCAAGTTCAAAAATCAGCGACAATTTTTTTGGTTGTTTTTTTTTTCTGGTAGAATGATAAAAAAAGATGGCGGACGGATCTAGATATGCAATGCATTATTCTCATTTTAAAAATTGTATATCATGTTATGTATATTTTAGAATGTGGTACATATACGTATGTAAAATATATTTTAATTATAAGACGATGTGATCGAGCGATAAGTTTCGTTATTACCGTTTCCGCAATTTAATAGACATTTGACTGAATTTTGTGACATTTGTCATAATAAATAGACATTTATATATTCCTTGGAAAAAAATATCGTTTTGTAGGTAATTACATTGTCCATAATATAAATAAAGCACAAAATTAGAAAACTAAAAAATATTTAAGGATTACATTAATAAAGGTCACACACTTTTTTTTTAAATTAAATAAAACTGAAGTATGATCTTATTGCTCGATCATTCTATCATTTATAACAAATATTTTTTATCATTTGAACATGTCATTCGGATATTAGTTTTGCGTAGAATGGCAACATTTTAATATTGCTTTTAAAATATGTAAGTCTGAATATATAGCAATACAATCATTTGTTGCCAGGTGATATATCTCTAATAATACCATCCAAATAAAAGATGAAATTACCTGGCAACATTGAAACCGAAAAGCTTGTTATTTAGTCATTCATTTATTCTTGTAAATATTAAGAAAATAAACAATAAAAATGTTTTATCCTTCTAGATTATTTTTTGCTTTTAATTTAATATAAAAATGATAAATAAATATGCTTTTAAAAACAATTATTTAATATTATAAACTGGGTTACTATATTAAAAAAATCCATGGAATTTAGAAATATGGAGGTTAATATGTTTTCAATCCATACAAAATTCTTGGATTAACATTTAAAGAAATGAGGATTGACTTTTTCGAAATGTCGTTTTTAATGTATTGTCTGTGATTGGTTTTTTTGTACAATAATTGTCTATGCTTCACAATAACTTTTTGATCTCGCTGAAAAGGTCAGTCCTCAGATATGTCAAAATCACATTAAATACATTTGTTTTAAGTTATGTGACTTTGAGTAGAGTAAAGAAATAAATTAAAAAATACATTAATTGTAAAAAAGTACTTTTTCGGGACATTTGTTTAGTGCAAGTTTATTGTATTCCTAAATTATAAAATTAGTCATTATCTCCGTGAATTGGGAAAGGCAATGGCATTGTTTGTAAAAATCGTTTTTTTTTTAATTAAAAATGATGCGTATTTCCATTTTTTTGCAATTCTAATTTGCTTTAACACTTTTGTACGCGATAGTACCTTAAGTTCGGATATTTAAAGACATGAATTCTTAAAATATGGGGTTGTCTTTCCCTATTTTATTGTATTATAATAAATTGAAACACCTTTTTTTTAAAAAATATTTTTTGTTTTCTATCCTTTAACGAGAAAATTCTTTAAACCTTAGTAAATAAGTACCTGAAATATAACTTATAGAAAAATGCTATATTAATGTCGAAAAGTACAATCGCTCACAAAAGTGTTACGCATCAATTTAATATAATTTAAATAAAAAAACGTTGTAAATAACAATCAACTGCTACAAGGAAAATCAATAAAGTTACGTTAATGGTGTTTGTTAAAAAAACGTTTTTTTTTTTGTACATTAACATTTTTATTTCCGTTTTCGGTAGCGGAAGGAGTATAGTTTCCTTTTTTACTATTAGTAGTTTTTAGTTTTTTATTATCCCTAAAATAAATAGAACTTGTTTATAGTACAAAGTGAGTTTTATTATAATTCATACATGATAACTGTGAGCTTTCAAGTCTACATTGATTCTGTCATGTATTGGTGAACAGTTACTCTAATTTAAACAGTAATTCTACCTCGTCCATTTGACATAAAAACCAAAGTGAAAAAGCTGAAAATTGTCAAAAAAATTTTCGCTGGTCTTTTTGTTCAGTAATTTGAAAAAGAAATATAAAATATTTTCTTTCATATACCTGTGTGTTTCATGTCTGGGGTGTAGTGCAAGTGCGCAAAATAATCTTCATCGCTATTCTTTCATGCCGCCAGCTATATCAGTGACAATTTACATCCCTTTAATGACGCCTTCTATCAACCATTCTGAATGAAGTTTGTCTTTGACTTTTAGAAATTCGCATTAAAAATAATCTTTTTCATACAAAGTCGGTCACGTGACCGTTTCATTTTAGTAGATAAAATATCGGATGATTTTCAAAAGTCGTAAAACAATGTCTGTTGGTGGAAGACGTGGTTAAAGGGATGTAAATGCTCACAGATACACCCTGTATAGTAAGATAAGTGTTAAGAAGGACGTAACTGTTCACAATACACCTAGAGGATGATGCTGTTATAAACAGTTAAGCTGTCGGTCAAATTCACTATAACAGCGTTTTATTTTTATCTATGAGGATAATTTCAAACCACAAATATGACTATTACTTTGTGTTTTTTGGCGCCATTTTGATAAACACAAAATGGCTTCAAAGCCACTTTGAAATACAAAATGGTTTCGGCGCCATTTTGAAAAACAAAATGGTTACGGCGCCATTTTGAAAAACATAAAATGGTTTCGGCGCCATTTTGATAAACACAAAATGGTTTCGGCGCCATTTTGAAGAATACAAAATGGCTTCGCCGCCATTTTGAAAAATACAAAATGGCGATACGGCTTAAGAGAAGCTAGACACCTTCAGTTCTTGTAGCATGTTGAAGACGGTCTCCACAAGCCGGTACTTCATGTTGAAGGTAGCTCTGCGGGCGTCCACGGACCCGTAGGACAAATTCAGCGTGAATAAGTCTGGGAAAAACTGTAAGGAAAAAGTACTGTCAGTGTGTAATCTTGTATCTGTAAATATATATTTTACTAGTGGCCCGCCCTCACTTCGCTTCGGGACCGTAATTCAGAAATGAACCAATAGATGGCGCTGTGCTTAATTACATCGCGCAAGCGTTTCGTGTTTTCGGTTTACCTATAAGCCTTGTCGTTGTCCATAGAAGTTATCTCTTTATAAATAGTATAGATGATAGGGGACCATTCAAGTATTACGTAAGCAGATTTTTGGGGAAATTTGTCCCCCCTCCCCTCCCTTTTGCCAGTAAAAATGGTCGATAAAATATACTTTCTCTTTTTGAATTTATCAAAAGTAAGCAAAGCCAAGAGCCTTGAACACAAGTGCTTACGGAATCAGGTCAATGTATGAGATCATCATTTCAGCCAATTCAATCGTCCACTACTGGACATAGGCCTCCCCCAAATTCAATGTTCTCCACAAAAATCTGTCCTTTGCCACCTGCATCCAAGGAATTCCCTCGACCTTCACTAGATCGTCGGAATGTATGAGATTTGAGAATTTTTAGAAATATCGGAGGATTTACCTTCATACCCATCATGGGTTCCGTATTGAACTCCTGGACCATTTCGTTGCATTTGAGGACCAGCGCTCGCTGTGGTGTCACGTACAACAGCTGCAGTTTGCCCTGAAAAAACACAAGGCGTTGTAGAGAACATACCCCTGCAGCTAAGGGGCAACTCGTCTAAAAAAAAGGGGTTATCGGACAACTCGCCCGAGAATTTCAAAGATTTTTTGGCTGATCGCTGTTCTAACCTAACCAATATTTTTTCGTTTAGTAGAGTTTGGTCAGCATTTTTTTATGCAACGCTTGACCACAATCGCACCCGAAGGAAAGTGACGATGAGGTCTAGGATGACATGCGTTTGCGTCTTGTCCAGATTATTGGGGTCGGGAAAACAGACGCGTTGCCTAGAAGATGCCTGTCCACTCTTGCGCTTTCTTGGACAGTCAGTAGACATTGGTCTACCCTCCTAAGTATTTTATACAGTGGCGGGGCAAGATCAAATTTTGATGTGGGAAAGACAGATTTCGCGACTCTTTTCTGTGCGATTTTTTTTATTCTCTTTTTTTGAAGCACGGTGGCCTGCACATCAAGTTACTACAATCTGTCAAATTTCTTCAATCGAACCTCACTTTTATGTCAAACGTGTTTGGTTCAATATCAACTGAAGAAATTTGACAGATTGTAGTAACTTGATGTGCTGGCCACTGTACCTATAAGCAATGCATAGTTTTTTGCGAGGCGCGAGGCCCCTTTGACCGCGGGCCGTAGGCGATGGCCCGCACCCACGCCTTGTGCCGCCTCAGATTAACTGTGGGAGAGCCACGCTTCGGCATGAATGGGCCGGCTCGACCGGAGTGATACCACTGCCTCACAGAAAACCGGCGTGAAACAGCCCCTGTGCTGTGTTTCGCCGAGTGAGTGAGGGTACCGGAGGCCCACTCGGGGGGGAAGGGGACAAAAGGTTGGCAGCGCACTTGTAATTCCACTGGTGTTGCAAGTGTCCATGGGCGGCGGCAATTGCTTACCATCAGGTGATCCGCCTGCTCGCCTGCTACCTATAACATAAAAAAAAAAAAAAGATTTTATAAACAGTTGGAAAGCTTACCTCCCTCTTCTTGTCGACTGCTTCACGCAGCTGCATCACGATAGTTCGAGTGCCTTGTGCCGCATTCCATCTGGAATCAATAGCATACTCTGTCAATAAAGTCGTGACATTTATTATTAAGGAACTGTTACGGAGTTCCATAATATTTATAACCAACTAGCGGCCGCCCGCGATTTCGTCCGCGTGGAAAAG
Source organism: Cnaphalocrocis medinalis (assembly GCA_014851415.1). Classification (NCBI taxonomy): domain Eukaryota; kingdom Metazoa; phylum Arthropoda; class Insecta; order Lepidoptera; family Crambidae; genus Cnaphalocrocis; species Cnaphalocrocis medinalis. Next base: position 16,911 of record JABMDO010001412.1, read on the forward strand.
TAACTTTTTACCCCCCTTTCAACCCCCTTTTCGCAATAAAAAGTAGCCTATGTTCTTTCTCAGGGTCTAGATTATCTGTATACCAAATTTCATTTAAATCCGTTGAGTAGTTTTGGCGTGAAAGAGTAACAGACAGACAGAGTTACTTTCGCGTTTATAATATTAGTATGGATTAGTATGGATGGGGCTACCATACTCTATAACGTAAGCGGCGGTGACGCCATCAAATAATTTTCATGACTTTCTTGATCAGGGGCGTCTTTCCCTTAGGTGCAGGGTGTGCGTTGCACACGGGCGCCGCGGTCCTAGGGGCGCCGGGCGCCGCTCACAACGGAGCCCCACTCGGCGGTGGTGTAACACCAGATACCTCATGTAAACCACTATTCAGAGCCTTGAACGTGCTACCACTGCCGTGTTTATATATAATGGAAATAGCAAAATTTGGTAAACAAAACCCAGACTACTTTAAAAAAGCGAAAGATTTATATGCTCGAAATACTAGAAATGGCAATCGATTGGTCCTTGATTTTAAACCTAACAGTACACGTATTCAAAAAAACTGTTTCTGTATGTGTGTTACAATTTATAATAAAATAAATCAAGATATTAAAGATCTGCCATTCAGCCAATTTAAAACAGCTCTTTACAAATGGTTAGTATGGCGCGGTTTTTACTCTGTGCAAGATTTTTTAAATGATAGGGACAGTCAGCAAATGGCAAATCATTAAAGTAATTTATTGATAGGGGTTATTTCATAAATAAAACGTGTAATTATTAAGTATGTTACTGTTTAATCGTTAAAATTGTGTTTGCATGCTATTGGTTAATGGCTGGATAGGTGATCCTGTAAATGTTATTATTACGCCATCATTTTGTACACCCTGTTCAAAAGCAAATAAACCATTCTATTCTATTCTATTCTGTCTTCCTCCTGCCTCCGCATCCAGCGGAGGTGCTCGTGTGGCTGGGATTTCAGGGCCTTACTGGTAAGCCTGCGGGCTCTCTTTCCCTTCCCTGTCCTGCAAACAGCAGGGTACGGGTCTGCGAGGGAGTCCTGCAGGGATCTGCTGATATGTTATATGTATCGGCGTGGGCGTTCAACCGGGGGGATTTTTGGTAGGCCGTGGGAGCGGCCCTGGGGACGTATACGCCCCGTAGTTGGGGAGGTGAGGCCGTACTGGCGTGCCTCGCGGTTCCTGAGCCGGGACGCCGCGATAAAGGTTCGCCCTTTCACGTATTCCGCCACCGTGGCTGGATCTGCCGGGAAAAGTCGGAGAGGTTTTAGTGGGTATGCCTCTGAACGGTCTCTGATTTGCAGAGACCCAACCCAGAGGAGAGCCCCACACTACTCGTCGGTCTCCCAACCGACGGGTGTGCATAAGGCGGCGCCGACAACCGGCGCCGACGTCTGCCCATTGCACATCGGGCAGGCGGCATTTCCTCTTCGTGACCAAAAAAAAAAGAGCACTTCAAGTCAAGAGAACAATCAAGAGCACATTATGGCAGGTATTCAAAACCGAAATAAACTTAAAATTTTAACTACAAACAATAGAGAAATTTGACAGTACTTAAGTATATGGTAAGTTGATGTGCTGTTAGAGCTGAGCGTTGTCTGCCACCTCACTCAGGTGTTCGAAGAGTCGAGTTGTCGCGGTGTCTCCTTTGTGGGGACGATAAATATGCACACGTAGATTCTGCTCGTCGAGCCTAAGTCTACGCGAACGCAAAGGATGGAAACTGATGGGTCCTCAAGGCAGTGAAGACGATCACAACAGATGTCCGCCCTGACGAAAAGGCATACACCGGCCTTGCGGTGAAAAGAATCTTCCAGCACATAGCCGGGATAGTGCTGGTAACGAATCTATAAGGGTTCCGTTTTTTTGCCATTTGGCTACGGAACCCTAAAAAGGAAGGGTTAATACCCATTGCTAAATTTTCCGTTATTATTACGTACTTACGTAGTAGGTCGTTCTAAATTCTTTTTTTATGTGATGGGTGGCACAGACAGAACACCTGATAGTTAACATTTACGGAGTTCGTGTTTTTGAAGCGTTTAAAAAAACCCGAAAAACCCGGGTTTGGATTTTCAAACCCGGGTTTTTTGTGACTCTTAAAACCTGGAAAACCCGGGTTTTTTCGGACCGGGTAGACCCGGGCTCGATGCCCTAATTCTGACCGCGCGCTTGCTAGGGGGCGCTAGGGCAATGTTTGCACACGGGCGCCACATGAGCTAGAGACGGCCCTGTTCTTGATGCATGCAACTGAATGAAGAATATTTATATTTCCAGAGATTTAAGGCACAGGAAAGCATGATAAAATTTGTGGAGATTTTGTGGCTTAATTACGAAAAACATCGAAATGTAAGCAACGTGCACCTTTCACTGCTGCAAGCGACTAGGACGGAAAGAGAGCTCACTCTACCTGACGATGACACATTTTTGTGCGCCTATGTAAGGTAAGACACCCCGCAGACTACAAACTTTTAATCGGCCGATAGTTTGGTCGGCTTCTTAATCAGTATGAAGATGTATTCGGGTGCGCACATTACAGTGATTCAGTATCGGCCGATGAAAAAGTTTGATGCGTACGAACCGGCCAACCCGACTGAACTATCGGCCGATAATAGTAAGTCTGTAGTCTGCGGGGACTCTAAGGACGCATCCACGGACGTATATATAGCTTTGACAAGGAGGGAGTCCCCCTTGCAAAATTCCGGACATGTGCGAGTTGACACCCCCCCCCCCCCCCCCCCGTTTAACATACATAACTGTTCTGCAAAGGACTTAAACAGAATAAAGAAATTTTCCCAGGGCTACCTATCAACAATTTGCTACCCCACCAACCTTGTCGACCCCTTAATTATGTCGCCCTGGGTTATAGCCGGGGTTCCGGACCCCCTGGACCCCCCCCCCCCCATTATACAGGGTGTATCTGTGAACATTTACATCCCTTTACCCACGTGTTCTATCAACCTGTTAAATAAATAATATTTACTTTGTAGAATAAACGTATTTATTTACATTGACATAATTACAACACAATCCGTTGCCATGGGAACGTTATGGTCCATTAGGGACATGACACGCCTCCGCGGCGAATCCTGGTCTGCACCCGTGGACCAGAGGCGCTGGCAGCAGCTGGTTCACGTGGCGGATCCACGTGCTGCCGGCGTCCGTCTGCACCTCGTAATGGAGGCGTCCGATGCGACGTGTAACTGTCGCGAACGCCCACGATCGATGCTGCGGGTTTGTATAACTCCTCGCTTGGACCCTGTCCCCTGGCGAGAACTGTCGAGGAGCAGTTGTACCGTGTTGTTCTCGGGGTCCAGCTGCAGGTGGCTTCTTGAACATGACGTGAAGTCTGGTTCGTACATTCCAGCTGAACGTCATTTCATACGGAGATCTACCCGTAGGTCCCGGGGTCCGCCGTAGGCGACATAGAATGGTGCTTAGTTTGTCATCTAGGCTGCCCCTCTCCCCCTCCATAGCACGCAGGGCTTTTTTTATTGTTTGGACAAACCTTTCTGCTTGTCCGTTTGTAGCTGGGTGATACGGTGCAGTTGTTCTGTGGGTTGTGCCAATATGTGCGAGAAAGTTCCTAAATTCTTGAGAGGTGAACTGGCGGCCGTTATCGGAGACTAGCGTAAAGGGTATGCCAAATGTGGAGAAAAGTTTATTTAATTTATTAATGCACCAGGAGCTTGTAATGGTTTTCGTTGGAATTATTTCTACCCATTTCGTGTAGGCATCCACTATTACAAATAGATATTGTCCCATGATGGGCCCAGCGAAATCTACGTGTATTCTTTGCCACGGGCTAGTTGGCTCTTCCCAGTGGTGCAGTGGTGCTCGACTCGGTGCATTCTGCTGTAAGCGGCAAGGTCTGCAGGATTTTACTTTACATTCAATATCTCTGTCTATGTTTTTCCAGTAGATGTAACTGCGAGCGAGCATTTTCATTTTAAGTATTCCGACGTGGCCTGCGTGTAGTTCATCTAAAACACGAGTACGTAAATTTTGTGGAATCATAATCCGAGTACCTTTTAAAATACAGTCATTTTGCAATGTTAATTCGTTGTCATTGTATCCGTATTGTTTCAGAGAACGTCCTGTTTTTAGTGCTTCTACGATAGTATTTAACTCTGGGTCGTTTTTTGTTTCTCTAGCTATTATGTCTGGGCTCACTTCTAGTTGATTTATTTGTTGGAGTTGAAATGATGTATGTTGGTCCACTTTTTTCTCTTTAGCCTTTTCTACTGGAAATCTGGATAAGTAGTCTGCATTTGAATGTTTCGTTGTTGCTCGGTATTCTATGTTGTAGTCAAATCCTGATAGGAAATGCGCATAGTGAAAAAGTCTCATAGTACTTAGTGCGGGTAGTGTCTGTTCAGGATGAAAAATTGACGTCAGTGGCTTGTGGTCTGTAATGAGGGTGAATTTCCGGCCGTAACAGTAATGAAAAAATTTCTTTAGGCCCCAAAATATAGCCGTAGCCTCTTTATCGATTTGACTGTACTTTTTTTCGCTGTCTGTTAGGGTTCTTGACGCGAAAGCGATCGGTCGTTCTGAGCCATCGGAAAATTTATGGGACAACACTGCTCCTAGACCGCAGGGCGAGGCGTCTGTAGCTAAAATCAAAGGTTTTGTTGGATCGAAGTATGTGAGGATTCTTTCGCTTAGAATTTCTTCTTTGATTTTATCAAAACATTTCTGACGTTCGGCCGTCCATACGAAATTTGTACCTTTTTTCAACAACTGGTTTAATGGGTTTGTAATTGTAGCTAGATCTGGAATAAATTTGTTGTAATAATTGGCCATACCGAGAAATGTTCGTAGTTCATTCACATTCTTAGGTGGTTCGGTCTTGATTATCGCTTTGATCTTGTCTTTATTTTTGTGCAGGCCATCCTTGTTAATGGTGTGACCAAGGTAATTTATGCTTTTCTTAAGGAAATGGCATTTTTCTTTGTTGACCCTCAGATTCTTTTCTTTCAGTTTTAATAAGACTTCTCTTAGTCTTCTAAATAATTGTTCTTCTGTTGCACCTTGAATGATAATATCATCGAAGAAGCATTTTACCCCTTTCAATCCAAGTAGTAATTGGTCCATAAACTTTTGCCAGAGACTTGGGGCTACTTTGACTCCAAACATTAGTCTATTCACTTTATAGGTACCTTTGTGAGTACTCAAGGTTTGTAGCATTGCACTTTCTTCGTCCATTTCCATATTTAAGTAAGCTTGTGTAATGTCTAACGTGCAAAAAAAATTTCCTCCGTTCATTTCTGAAAATATGTCTTCTATGATAGGTATTGGGTATTGTTCGTCTTTTATAACTTTGTTTAAAGTAATTTTGTAGTCAGCGCAAAGTCTAATTGATCCGTTTGGTTTAACGATGGGCACTATTGGTGTTCCCCAGTCTGAGTGGTCTACTTTGGAAATGACTCCTATCGTACAGAGCCGTTCAATTTCTTCATCTACTTTTGGTTTTAGGGCGTATGGAATTCTACGTGCTTTCACAAATATCGGTTGTGTGTTTTCTTTTAAATGTAAGTGTGCTTTATAATTTGGAATTTTTCCAAGATCAGGTTTGAAAACGGAGTCCGCGAATTCTTCAAACAATTTATCTAATTTCCAACTTTGATTTTCAGTATTTACCGTTCTTATATCTGCAAGTTCTATTTTTAACTCCTTCATCCAGCTTCTACCAAAAATGGGATCCACGTCTTTCTGTATGATGTATAGTTTCCCATAGAAGGTTTGGTTCTTGTAGTGACATTTGACATATGTGACTCCAAAAGGTTTGATTATTTCGCCCGTGTATGTTCTCAGTTTCATATCAGTTTTATATATGTTTTTGTTAATATTCAATTTTTTGTAGTCGTTTAACGACATGGAAGTAAGTGTGGCACCTGTGTCGAATTCCATCTGTATTGGTTCTCCTTCAATTTTAATGGAAATCATGTATCTGTCAGATATTTCGCTTTTAACTAGGTTAATATTTGCCATGCTTTCATTACTCACGGTACTTGAAGAATCGTCTACTTGGTGGGTTGTATTTTCTCTACGAAGGCAGACTCGGGCCAGATGTCCAATCTTCTGGCATTTCCTGCATGTACTCTTAATTGCTCCACATTCATTGGCGCGATGATCTGGTTTTCCGCACCTAAAGCATTTACCTTGTAGATCTTTGATTGTAGTAGGTGGCCTTGTATTTAACGGTGTCTGCGGGGTTGATGTTTTCGTATTTCTATAATTGGGGTTGGGAGTTGAAATTTTATTTAGGGTCTCTGGATAGTGTTGGATTTCAGCGGACATTTTCCTGTTGTCTGATTTTCCCATTTCTATGGCAGTGGCCGTCATAATTAATTGAGTAAATGGTGGAGTATTTCTATCTTGTATTATTCTTGTGCGTATATCTCCATCTTTCAAGCCTCTAATAAATTGAAGAGATAGGAAGCTTTCCATTGTCGTCTTCATGCAATGGTTACATTTGAACTCACACTGCGAGGCAAGTTTTTTGAGTTCTGTGGCATAATTTGCGATTGATTCATCGTGTTGTTGTAAGCGCGATATGAATTTGTGCTGTAATGCCCAAATACTTGGTTTAGGGTCTATGTAATCATCCAAAATTTGTATCAATTCTTCGTATGTCTTGTCTAATGGATTTTCAGGGGAGCACAAGTCGTAAATACGTTCATGGAGATCAGGGGTTATGGTCGAAAGTAGTGTATAAATCTTCATTTTATGGTCGGTGATGTTGTTCATTAAGAAGTAGATGGACAACCTCTTCGAAAATCCTTGAAAACTTTCTCTTTCTTGTAGTGGTTGGAAATGGAGTTTAGGTGATGGTACTGAAAGGCTAGGTACGTTTGAATTTGGTTCTGTTTCTATTCTAGTATTGTTATAACGTCTTTGTATTGTCAACAATCGTGTTTTTATAATTGTACAAGTTTCTTCGAAATCGTACCTGTACTCCATTTCTTCCTCCAGGTGGTCGTCTTCTGTGTCCTGTTCGATTTGTTCTTGTATGTCTTGGAATTTTTGTAAGTGTTTTTCGAGGATTTGTAATCTCGACTCGATTTCATCGGGTGAAAAAATTTCTTGTGTACTAACCAAATTATTAGTTTTTGTGAGGGTGCCGCGTAAGCTGGCACGTACTCTCGCTAATTTTTCTTTATTCGTAGGCATTTCGTCGCCAGTTTGTTAAATAAATAATATTTACTTTGTAGAATAAACGTATTTATTTACATTGACATAATTACAACACAATCCGTTGCCATGGGAACGTTATGGTCCATTAGGGACATGACACAACCATTCTGAACAACATTTGTTCAACAACTTTTCCAAATTCTTCGAAAAAAAATTTGACTCCCCATACAAAATGACCAAGTCACGTGACCGACTTTGTATGGAGAGATGAAAAATTTTTATGCGAATTTTCAAAAGTCATAGAACAAATGTTGTTCAGAATGGTTGGTAGAACACATGGTTAAAGGGATGTAAAAGTTCACAGAGACACCCTGTATAAGTAGATATCTGTCCCTTACGGTGATACGCGCTTAGCCACTCTATTGATACTTTCTTTAAGGAATGAAGGATATTTCTATTTCACCTGCTCCACTGGAAGTTGTACGCGCGCGACAGGAAGGCCATGGCGTGGTAGTTGTGCCTCTCCATCACCCACTCCTTGGGGCTGGAGCCTTCCACGTGGTTGTAGGCGTCGAAGTCGGGGAAGAAGTCGCAGGCCGCCTCCTTCATTATCTAGATATATAAATTAATATAATGGGCGAGACAAAGTCAGCTAGGCTGCGCTGGCTCGGTCACTTAAAGAGAATGGAGTCAGATCGTGCTGCCAAGCGAGCTTACCTGGGTCGATCTACCGGGAAGCGCCTAGTGGGGCGCCCCCCAGATACCGCTGGATGGACCAAAGAAGGATCTTGGTCACCTTCAAAGGCCGGATTGGCAAAAGGTGGCTGAGGATAGAGCGGAGTGGCAAATTCTCGTGTCGGAGGCCAAGATCCACTTCGGGTCGCTGAGCCAGCGTAGTAAGTAAGTTACCCGCGACTTCGTTGGCACTTTTCGCAATAAAAAGTAGCCTATGTTCTTTCTTAGAGTCAAGACCATCTGTATCTATACCAAATTTCATTCAAATCCGTTCAGTAGTTTTGGCGTGAAAGAGTAACAGACAGACAGACAGAGTTACTTTCGCATTTATAATTTTAGTAAGGAATAGTACCTATGGAATAAGGAACAGTAAGTATTTATCTATGTACTAGCTTTTATCCGCGGCTTCGCTCGTGCCCCCTATTCCCCTAAAATAGGGGGATAGAAAGGGGCAAGAAGTACCCTGTTACTCTCCATCCCTCCAACTATCTCCACTTAAAAAATTACGTCTATTCGTCGCTCTATTTTGCCGTGAAAGAAAGACAAACATACAGGCAGATAGACAGACATGCAGACACATTTTCCCATTCATATTATTATACAGGGTGTATCTGTGAACATTTACATCCCTTTAACCACGTGTTCTACCAACCATTCTGAACAACATTTGTTCTATGACTTTTGAAAATTCGCATAAAAAAAATTTCATCTTTCCATACAAAGTTGGTAGCGTGACTTTTAGTATGGGGAGTCGAAAATTTTTTCGTAGAATTTGGAAAAGTTGTTGAACAAATGTTGTTCAGAATGATTGATAGAACACGTGGTTAAAGGGATGTAAATGTTTACAGATACACCCTGTATATATCTTATGTCTTTACTTTGCGTTGCATTATACAAATATTTGATATAAATTGGACTAAACGCGAGGATATATATTTAAATATGAGTATTTAGCTAAGTACCTATATTCTGTTTGAAGTTTCGACTGCATTACAACAGCTGCGGTCAAGCGAACTGGAGGCGCACGCCGCCGTCTGCTACACTTGATTTGTTACGCGTTTAGTCCCGTTTATATCAAGTACTAGCGGCCGCCCGCGACTTCGTACGCGTGGAGCTAATTATTGACACTTACCGTCATATTTTGGACAATCCACACAATATATTTTTATAAATTGTAGCCTATGTGTTATTCTATAGCTATATTGTGGTAAAGTTTCATTCAAATCCATTCAGTAGTTTTTACGTGAAATAGTAACAAACATCCATACATCCATACAAACTTTCGCCTTTATAATAGTAGTAGAATTTATCTACGTATACCTGGGACATCCTCTTCACGCTGTAAGGCTTATTGAAGTGATCCTTGAGCGCGGCGGTGGGCGCGTTGGCGATCCACTTCAGCCGGACAGAGTTACCGAGGCAGAGCCACGTGCAGGTCACGCAGACTCCTGTCACCGTGATGAGCACGCCTTTGCTGAAGACGGGATAAAGGCCATTTATAGTTTTGTTTGTATATGATACACACGCGGTAGCCCCATTACAACTTGTGTCACTGTAGCCCCTCTAACAAAAACTGGTTCCACTGAAAATCAGCGTTAGCGGCTCTTCACGTCGCTAACAAATGCTGAGTGGAAACCATTTTGGTCACATGGTTTTATTGAATTGTACTAGTTACACATACCTACGTCCATTTGATTAATGTGCAATAATTTTAAGTGACTTTTAATGTGTAACTCCATGTATGTAACTATTCTGTATGCCCAAATAATTATTTTTTTTCTTTCGTTCTTTCATTGTCGGCTGACAATGGGACCCATCCCTCAAAGTCTTAAGTCGAAAGTTTTCGACCAGTGCGTCCTTCCGGTCATGACTTACGGTGCCGAGACGTGGACACTCACGGCTGGACAAATCCACCGGTTCAAAGTCGCTCAAAGAGCTATGGAAAGGGCTATGCTCGGAGTATCTTTGAAGGACCGCATCAGAAATGATATAAGACAGAGAACCAGAGTCACCGACATAGCCAACCGAATCAGCAAACTGAAGTGGCAGTGGGCTGGTCACATTAGCCGCAGAACTGACAACCGTTGGAGCTATAAAGTCCTTGAGTGGAGACCGCGACTCGGTAAACGTACTTAGTGTTGGACGCCCTGCTACAAGATGGGATGACGACATTCGAAGGCTGGACTCAGTGTTCACGTGCGCCATCTAACGGATTTTCCACACGCCCAAAGAATTGCGTGACTCGAGTGGCAATGGGCAGGGCACATTGCGAGGAGAACAGACGGCCGTTGGGGTGGAAAGGTCCTTGAGTGGAGGCCGCAGCCGTGGCAGGCCTCCCACCAGGTGGACCGACGATCTAGTGAAGGTCGCGGGAGTCCCTTGGGTGCGGGTGGCACAGGATCGACCTGTGTGGAGAACATTGCGGGAGGCCTATATCCAGCAGTGGACGTTTATTGGCTGAAATGATGATGATTATGTTAACTTAACTCACCCGTTAGGATCAGGCCGCACGTCCCATCCTTGGTACGGCAAGTTGCTATACCTCAAAGCAGCTATACCAATGGGCCCTAGAAATAAAGAGTTTGATTATGTAGGTACTGTAACGATGGTAAACTCCTTTGATACTGGCCGCCGTTTATGGCTGATTTTATAATGGGAATCTGTCATGCAATGAAAAATAAACAGACACGCTCTCGGGAGCGCATTCGGATCTGAGTTACGATATCGCGAGGAGTTAGAGTAAGGAGGGTCCAGACCTCACGTTATAGTAGGGTCTTGGAGGAAGTATCCTCCCAGATTGTGGTAGTTAGAAAGTGAAATAACTTATTATTTTCAGAAAAGATATTTCAAAACAATACCGCCTCCACCTCATTGCAACAGTACTGACTTTGATTTGATCACTTGATCGGCCTCAATGGCGCAGTGACTAAGGTGTTCGCCCGAAGCGCAAAAAATCCCAGTTTCGATTCCCGGTTAAGTCAATTTGGAAACAACATTTTCTAAGTTTTCTTGGGTTTAGTTGTTCTGGGTTGGGTAGTACAGAGGTTGCTCTAGTTTGAGACCAGGTTGATTGGTGTGATCTGGCGCATTTAATTTAAATTATTTTCTCTTCTCAGTAGAAATCGACGTTCCGAACCAGTAGTAGATTAATATAATGTTTTGACATTCATAAGTGTTCTGTATGAACCTAATTTGAATAAAGATTTTTTCTAAGTATTTATAATTAAATTTTTTAAGTAACAGACTTGGATATTTCAGATATTTTTAATATAGGTATAGCTGGCGGCACGAAAGTACCTATAGCCATGACCGTTATTTTGCGCACTTGTAAAAAAGAAGAATTTCTATCAAAATTGGTTTCTGCGCACTCAAGGTCATAACTGGGTATTTCTCATTTTTTAAAAAGAAACAGTCCCTTCCATGGAGGGCAACTTTCTTTCAATCCTTATAATTACGAATTTCAAAATATTGCGAGCTCGGCGAGTCCTTTTCCCATGACCGCCGATACCAAATTTATTCAAATGCATCATCAATTAAGTACAGAAAAAAATTGCCCACCATGGAAGTGACCCTTTCCAGAAAATGAGAAATACCCAACTACACTTTCTTGCCTCAGACTATACCAATACTTACACAGCACACCAGTCCTAAACTGTATGGTCAGCTTATCCTCATTAAACTTGTAATCGTTGACGTAATTACTGGTCCAGAGCTTGCGGGGCTCCTGCCACTGGCAGACGACTGGTGGCTCTGTCCACATCACGTCCTGGGGCAAGCTGCAGGCAAGACAGTAAGAAGTAAAGTATCAGCCTGTATACTGTCCTACTCAGGGCCGTCTTAAACTAGGCCGGGGCCCTTGGGCACACAAAAATTGGAGGCCCTTTTGGAAAGTGAAAAATGCGAATTATACCTACTTACTATTTTTTTTAAATTAGTTTAATTGCTTACTATTATTACCCATTATCACCGCTGACGGATCACCTGATGGTAAGTGATTACCGCCGCCCATGGACACCCGCAACACCAGAGGAGTCGCAAATGCGCTGCCGACCTTTTAAGAAGGAATACGCTCGCTTTTTGAAGGTTTGTAGGTAGGTAGGTTTAATCATTATTATAAGTGTATATCAAATACAGTATTTTTATGAGCAAAAATGTGTGAGAGAAATTGTAGGTTCTTCGGGGCCCCCTTGGTAACGGGGGCCCTGTGCACGGGCCCCGCGTGCCCTTATGGCAAAGACGGTATTGGTCCTACTGCAGGGCAAAGGCCTCCATCATAGAAATCAAGTCATCGCTACTATGAAAGATGGGTGACGAAACAAGCGCCGCCAACCTATTTACTGATTGTGGCGACAATATTAAGATATTTTATAAGAAGTGTGGGAGAGCCATGCTTCACTCACTCGACGGACACCAGCGCCAGCTTGAGATACTCCCTCTCGGTCCGCTTGATCTCCTGCTCGATCTCCTCGGGGGTGCGGGTCACCCCCGGGGGAGGGGGGGCCGGCGCTCTATACTGCACTTGGTACTTCATCGGCTGGAGTCTTTTGGGAAGTTGTACTGGAAAGAATGAAGAATAAGAATAAATTTATTGACATAATATAAAGCTTACAATTTCTTTATGACTATAAATACTCCACTAGGCCAGGCCTGTCCACTCCACGTGTACCTACGAATTTGCAAGTACATGCGGCGTCCCCTCTGGAGGGGACGATCAGTAGAAAATCACGAGCGAGCGGCGACGCATGTGCGACAGTTGCGTGCGATAGAAAGAGAACGCACTTCTAGGTATGAATAATTGTAGGTGTTGAACGTTGGGCGGTCGGAATTTCAAATATTGTTATAGCCTAAAGCATTATTTTTCTATAAACGGTTTTTAGAAGTGGGTTTTCTGTACCTTGTACTATTAAGTATTCTGTGACTAGGCTCACAGGCCTGTATCGGGGTATCTAGTGAGTGACTATAGTTAGGTAACAAAATTTTTCGTACCTAGAATCTTGTAGCTTCGGTTTGTTACAATAAAAATTTAATGACTTGGGTAAACAATTAAACATATAAGAGAGGAAAAAAAAAGTTTTCATAAGAAACAACAATAGAAAAATATAACTAAGGCTGTAAATGTAATGTGTGTGTGTGTGTGTGCTGTGTGTGTGTGTGTGTTACGTGTGTGTGTGTTGCGTGTGTGCGTGTTGTGTGTGTGTGTGTGTGTGTGTGAGTGGATTGTAATCAGCTCGCTATCGAAAGCTATCACTTTGTCTCTTTCATTGTGATGCATTTGAAAGAGAAAAAAGTATAACTATAGTACTGAATGGAAAAGTAAAAGAGTTAGTGATCATTCTAGAATAATCTTTTCACTCAACAAAATTCATAAATTATTTGCATCTGTGTCGTAACAGGTGCTATATTGATTATAAATATTATAAATATCAAATATCTACAATTTATTTCTTATCATACCGCTGCAATCGTAATGGGGTACGCACAATTTAAATTTTAATAAAGATAAATGACGAAGTTCTGCTCAAAGAGATATCCATAAGTTTTATGATAAGATTAATATTATCATACAATGATAATATGACCAGTTGGTTGAAATAATAACGAAATACGCAACAATATTACAAAACAAGCAAAAAAATATTGAAAAATTAACGCTAATAATAATAAAAAAGTTAAAACGACCATAAATTATACTTAAAGTGTCTGGATCTTATGTATTTAAGTATTATATTTGCGTTTCCTCTGTTGTCTATATGTGACACAAGTACTTAAGCTACTTAGTACGGAGTCAGGTCAATGTATGACGTGTTGTGTGTTTTTTTTTAACTTTTTAGTGAACGAGTGACCTGCTTTTAAAAGAACTTTTAAAAGTGAGTGAAAATACGTGAAAATGTGACTGTTTTAGTGTGTTTTTTGCAAATATGACATTAAAATTTGACACAACATGGATATGGATAGTCAATTGACAATATTATGGATTTTGTAAGTATTTCAGTCAGATCTGGTTGAATTCACTAAACATGCCCCTTTGGTCTAGTGGTTGAAGTACGGGTCAGTGATCTTGGGCTCCCTGGTTCGATTCCCGGGTCGAGCAAAAAGTGTATTTCGATTTTTTCGAACATAGCTCGGGTTTGTGATGACCGCACCGCATTAGGCAAGCGTGGTGATTAAGCCTAATCCCATTATAGTAGCGATGACTTGATTTCTATGACGGAGGCCGTTGCACCATCCAAAAAAAAAATTGTACTCTGATCTTGCACAGTAAACACATAGCCAATAACGGTTTTATTTTCTCCTAACAAGGCTCTTAAATTAATTTGACAATCGCTAACAAAAACAATCAACAGTTCTGCCATATTCTGCCAAAAAAAACAGATCAATATATTTGGAAAGGCCTATTTTTTATGTGAGTGGCAGACGAGCAGATGGGTCACCTGATGGTAAGCGATTACCGCCGCCCATAGACACATTGCAACACCAGTAGAGTCACAAGTGTGCTGCCAACCAAGGTCTTTTTTATGTGATTGGTAGCAGGCGAGCAGGCGGATCACCTGTTGGTAAACAATTGCCGCCGCCAATGGACACTTGCAACACCAGTGGAGTTACAAGTGCGCTGCCAACCTTTTATCCCCTTCCCACCCGAGTGGTCTTTGAACAGAGTCCTGCCTGTAATGACCTACGATGCCGAAACGGGTACGTGGACCCTTACAGTACGGCTAGCCCTGTGTCTAAGGGCGTTAAGAATACTGCCATGGTATTCCCGGCCTGTCGTAAAAGGCGACTAATCGGGCCTTCGGAGAACGTGAGTATCTCGCTAACTGGGGAGTACCTTGCTCAGTATCACGACTCCGCGAGGGAAAATCCTACTGGGTGTCCAGGTAGGTCTTGCATCTAGAAAGGCTGCATTGCGCCAAACAATTTGGCGTAAAGTGGCGACCGTAATAGGGTACTTATTTGACTAAATTTTTTTATGTGTTTAATCAAAAGACCTCTCAATTTAAGAAACATTATTGAAAGAATTACTCGATTCTGATTTGAATTACCTGAGATGTCATAACTTTAAGTGCACATATTTTGGGCAAGCCCAAAAACGCTCTATACAAATGGCTACAGGTGAGTGACGTCACTCGCTCGTATCTTGTATGCGCGTCTAGTAAATTTTGTTTGGTAGCTATATCAAATGTTTCGTTTAAGTAAATGGTTTTATAACAAAAGTTGGTGGAAAATTTAGGGTAGTTCAATGATATAATTTTTTTTAAATTGTAATACTTTAAATAAAGAAACTTTGAATGCCCATAAAACCAGCTAGACGTTATATTTTTACCTGAAAATTTTGCCCAATGGTTATTTATTATTTCCCAGTATACATTTTTTTTACTATATCGAGATTAGTCAAAAACCCTATTATATAGCGGTACGGTCCAGTCCCGGCTGTGGGGTATCGCGCTGAGATGGACACCCGAGGGGTTTTGGTTAGGGTTAGAGTCCCACACACTACCTTGTCCCCCAAATGTGACAAGATGGAGGCCATGATGGTTTTCCATGGGCAAACAAAAAAGCCCACCTTGCCCAGATGGAGTGAAATCATTATAATTTTTATCAATTTTGAGAATAGTATTGAAACATCGATAAGTGATAAAAAAGGTATCTATCTATATTTATACTTATGTATGATTGAAGACCTAATCTCATTTTCTCAGAAACAGATAAATACTTAAGTTGGTATCATGTCTTTGATAAAATTTGGCCGTTGCAGATGTTTATATGTCCAGTACATCTATCTTCTATACTATTTATAAAGAGATAACTTCTATAGACAACGACAAGGCTTATAGGTAAACCGAAAACACGAAACGCTTGCGCGATGTAATTGGACACAGCGCCATCTATTGGATCATTTCTGAATTACGGTCCCGAAGCGAAGTGACGGCGGGCCACTAGTGTATGATAAATATAGTTTCCTCACAGTATGTAACACTTAAAAAAAATACAAAATATAATCCTAAGACCTAAGACTTCATCTTTACTTAACATCAGGTGTTAAGTTCAAATGCTTGTCTGTGGATATTAACCTATTTTGCGGTGTCAATAGGTGGTAATCACTTACCATCAGGCGATCAATCTGCTCGTCTGCCACCTATCACATAAAAAAACAAAGCCCGTCATAACGTGTTTACTTTTGAATTCTTGATTTGATTAAATGGTGACATAAGCGTAGATAAAAACATTTACTCAATATAATTTGTTGAGATATTATATTTTTAATGATAACAGCTGATATTTAGCAGGATGACGTGTTGGTTGTAGGTACACAACGATGAAGTAGGTACAGACGGCCACATATCAGGCGTGACTAACATTTATCACCTCCATAATAATATGATATATGCTTCATCAAAAGTATCAAAAAGTTTAAAAATTATATACAGGGTGTATCTGCGTCTACCAACCATTCTAAATAATATTTTTTCTATGATTTAAAAAAAAGTCAACTTTTTATAAAAAGTTGGTCACTTGACATGGTCATTTTGTTAGGAGTGTGGTATATTATGACCGTTATCATAACTTGACCAAAATCATAATACAACCATAAATATAGTTGGACCGTAACCATAATTTGTCCATTATCATAATTTGACCACAACCATTATTTATCCGTAATCATAATGCGACCATAACCATAATTTGAATGTAATTATAATTGGACCATAACCATAACGAACAAAATCATAATTCAATCATAGTGTAAATACTGCTTTAGTTTTAAGACTGCTATGTAACATGGTGCAATTTAATAATAAAAAGTAGGTATTATCATAATTTGACCATAACCATAATTTGACTGTAACCATAATTGGGCCATAACCATAATGACCGTAATCATAATTCGGCCATAACCCAGACGATCATAATCTTACTTCAATCATAACTATTATCATAATTTGACCATAACCATAATTCGACCATAACCAGATAATAAGCTAAATATCTTATAAATAAATAATTAAATATATTTTGCAGCTGTGCAGTGAACATTCTGATCCTGGTGGGGGGTCAGACCCGGGAGAGGCACGTCTGCCTCACGGGGACCATGACTGATGTGCAAGACTGGGTGGACGAGCAAGGAATGCTCACCAGTAACGTCGGTATGTATGTAATAATAATACCATCTATCTTCTATACTATTTATAAAGAGGTAACTTCAATAGTCAACGACAAGGCTTATAGGTAAACCGAAAACACGAAAAGCTTGCGCGATGTAATAATACACAGCGCCACCTATTGGTTCATTTCGGAATTCCGGTCCCGAAGCGAAGTGAGGGCGGGCCACTAGTTATAAATAAATTCACACAACACCTCATACCTACATTGACCTAACGTACTAAGAAGCTTAAGCACTTGTGTTAAAGATCCTAAGTAAACTTTTTGAGCGAGTTGTGCATACCTTCATGTATCCTATGATATCTAAATCAATTCCTATAGAGCAGCACGGATTCATGAAAGGCCGTTCTACAACTACTAATTTGGGAACCTTTATCGACTACGTGTTAAGTACTATGGACGGAGGAGCCCAGATTGATGTTATCTATACAGATTTCGAGAAGGCTTTTGATCGTGTTGATCACATCATTCTTCTACGAAAGCTTTATGATCAAGGTATACGTGGTAATTTGCTGAGGTGGATGGAATCATATTTGCGAAATCGGTCACAGGCTGTAGTGGTAGGAGGTTACCGTTCAAACTTCTCTGCAATACCCTCTGGTGTACCTCAGGGATCAATTCTTGGGCCACTCCTTTACTCAGCGTATTTGTATGATGTTGGTGCTTGCTTTAAACATGCTCATTTTCTCATGTATGCTGACGACACTAAGGTATACATGAAGGTGAAGAGCGACACAGATTGTGCTGCTCTTCAAGCAGACCTTAATCGTCTAAAACTATATTATTTTAAAAACAGGATTAATATAAATATTGACAAATGCTACTTGATATCTTTTACTAGAAAAAAAACAACCAATTATGTATGAATATAAATTAAATAATAAAATAATAACTAAATCGACTTCTATCAGAGATCTCGGAGTCCAGATTGACAGTAAACTTACATTTGCAGATCACATAGAAATTATAACCAATAAAGCATACAAGAGTTTAGGAATTTGTACTACGTGTTGGTCGTCCTTTCTCAGACATAGGCTGTCTCAAGGTCCTTTATTATTCTTACGTTAGGAGTATACTTGAATATTGCAGCACGGCCTGGAACCCCCTGTACATTACCTATATGAATGACCTAGAGAAATTGCAGAGTAAATTCATAAAACACCTTAATTATAGGTCTCGTCTATATGAGAGGGAGTATGAAGAATCTTGCCATTATTATCATATTACGACTCTCGAAATCGAAGGAAGTTGGCGGACATGTCTTTCCTGCATGGAATTTGTCATGGAAGTATAGATTGTGTCGAATTATCCTCAAAATTGTTAAGTTTTTGTGCCCCTAGGGTCAGAACGAGACAGACTAAACTTTTTGCTGTGTCGAAATCGAGCACTAATTACGCGCAAAACTCAGTAGTCAACCGTTTACATAGAACATACAACAAGCTTTTCAGTTCTATTGATATATTTCACAGTGGTAAGGTTGCCTTCAAGCGAGGCATCCTTCAGCTGCTGGAAGGCACGCAGTAATTTTTAATGTGTATATGTATATTTAATAGTCTCTGATTTTCTATAAGGTATCATTCTATTTTTATTTTCTGTTTTTGTATCAGTGAGCTCAGTGCTAATTATTGCGAAGCCAGTGCAGATGGAGAAGTAGATTGACGTTTACATGAGGAATGAACAGTGAAATAATATAATATTATATAGTAACTAAACTAAGAATAGCATAGTTTACATGAATAATTACCTAACTTTTTTTTTTTCTTTTTAAGATATTGCAGTGATGTTGTTAGCGATTGTCGAATTATTTTAAGAGTTGTTAGTAAAAAGTAAATCCGTTATTGGCTGTATGTTTAGTATAGAAGATTGTTGTACTAATTTTAAGAGCTGTGGATTTTGTGTTTTAATAAATAAAATAAAATAAAATAAATAAGATATCAGACAACAGAGAAAACACAAATATGACACTAAAATGTAGGTACATAATAAGCCCTTGCCGGGCGGCGCCCGCATCGCTGGATTGCGATACGGGCGTCGCGGGCATGGGCTCCTGCAGAGCTTTCCACAAACCGACACCCTGCTGGCTGCAGGGCAAGATGGGGGAGAATACCTGCAGGCTTTCAAAACTGCTCCACCAGACAGCCACGGGCAAAGACCTCCATCATAGAAATCAAGTCATCGCTACTATGATATAAAACATAATATAGGTACAATAATGACGAGTTCTGGAGTGTAGTGTAGTGTAGGACGACCTCAGGCCAGATGGAGTGACGATCTGCGCAAGAAGGCTGGCTGGAGCTGGATGCCGACCGAAAGTGGCGAGCATTTGGAGAGGCCTATGCCCAGCAGTGGACTGCAACAGGCTGATGATGATGATGATGATGATACATAATGTATGATATAAATCCCATTAATATTACATTAGCAAACTGAAGTGGCAGAGGGCTGGTCAGATTAGCCGCAGAACTGACAAATTTTGGAGCCGTTAAGTCCTTGAGTGGAGACCGCGGCTCGGTAAGCGTAGTGTTGGACGCCCTGCGACAAGATGGGATGACGACATTCGAAGGCTGGCTGGTGTGGGCTGGATGAGAGTGGCCGAAAATCGGGAGCGGTGGCGTGCATTAGGGGAGACCTATGTCCCGCAGTGGACAAGTGTGGGTTGCTGATGATGATGAATATTACATTATCTTTAATTTTCAGATAAGAGGTCTGCCCTGGACCTCTCCAAGGACCCCAACCCATCCCTGGCCCTCATGAACAAGATGCATTCGTTGTTCCGACAACCAAACTTCTCCATTAGATACATGAGCATGGCTAGGTGTAGCCTCTCCAGAGTTCCAGCGGTGAGTATGTCTTGAGTGTACAATTACTTTTTCTTTTACAATCCAATACATAATACATTATGACCTTGATACAAGTTAAATACAAGAGAGTGGGAGAACTGAAAAAATCCACCAATAGAATCACTTCATTCCTATCTAGAAGTGGCAGCAAATAATTATATGATTATGACGTCACCCGCGCGCGACACACTTCTAGATGCACACAAATGTTTGTACTGTGCGGGGATCGAACCGGCAACCCTTGGCCCAGACGCATCATTCACTACCACTGAACCAAACGGGTCATCAAAATATTTATTATAGAATAGCCCCTATGGTTTCGCTTGATCGAAGATAAATAAAAAATAAATTGAGACAACATCACATACATTGTCCTGGTCCCAAACTAAGGTTTTCCCTTGTGCTATGGAAACCAGAAACCACGAAGGAACCACTAACACCCAGACCCAACACAAATATCTGATTCATCAACAAACATTGTGTTGGTACAGGAATCGAACCCGCGACCCTTGCGTCTCGGCGCTCATAGCATTGCGCTAAACGGGTCGTCAAGGTTTTAATATGGACCATAAATATTAGTGGCTGAAGTGGCAATGGGCAGGGCACATGCTAGGAGAACAGACGGCCGTTGGAGTGGAAAGGTCCTTGAGTGGAGGCCACGTGTAGGAGGCCGCAGCCGTGGCAGGCCTCCCACCAGGTGGACCGACGATCTGGTGAAGGTCGCGGGAGTCCATTGGACGCGGGTGGCACAAGACCGATCTGTGTGGAGAACTTTGGGGGAGGCCTATGTTCAGCTGTGGATGTCTATTGGCTGAAATGATAATGATGATGATATTTTTTTTTATGTGATAGGTAGCAAACGAGCAGGCGGATCACCTGATGGTAAGCAATTGCCGCCGCCCATGGACACTTGCAACACCAGTGGAGTTACACGTGCGCTGCCAACCTTTAATCCCCTTCCCCTCCCCGGTTGGCCTCCGGTACCCTCACTCACTCGGCGAAACACAGCACAGGGGCTGCTTCACGCCGGTTTTCTGTGAGGCAGTGGTATCACTCCTCAAGTTCTTTTAATATGGACCATAAATATGATTCTCCTGCAGGTATTCGATTCCTTCGAAGACAGCCAGGGACAGAACATATCCCAGACTGTAGAGTACCTCTCACTCTACGGAAACACGTTCGTGGAAGTCAGCGTGCCAGGGTCACAGTATGACGTCAAACTGAACGCACGTCAAGCTACCGAAGTACGGAGTAACATTATCCAGAGAGGACAACGTAAGATCTATATCTTCTATATAGTAAGAGTAAGAGTAAGAAAACATTTATTGACCACAACATTTACACAGTCAAAAAGACAAAACAAGGGAAACAGAGGTTGCGGCCAACAAGGTTCAGCCTCAGCATGATGCTACAGCCGCCGCGAGCAGCTGCTGCAGCGCTGGTTTTCAGGCTGGACCTTGGGTGACGCCATAAGATCTTATATAAGTAACAGAGTAGACATGCACAAAACAACAGATACAGAAAAGAGAAAAAAAAAATATGGGGAAAAAAAAAAATTACCTACTTAATTACAAAAAAAACAGGATCAACATGCAGATGGCAGATGCACACAACAATTTACCAAAAAAACACACACACATAACAGTAATAGTAGATGTATATCTCTCTATACTATTAAGGGGGTATAGTAGGTATATCTCTCTATACTATTAAGGGGCTATACGAATGAAACTAGCGCCGCCAACCTATTTACACTGATTGTGGCGAAAATATGATATTTTTGAAGAAAATAAAACATTACAGACTTAGATCCAAGTAAATTGGATTTTACAAGATGCAACACAATATTTCTAACACGCGACAAGTAACAATAATGTTAATTATTGCTAAAACTAACATTATTAGCAATAATTGACATTATTTTTACTTGTCGCGTGTTTTATATATTGTATTGCATCCTGAAATATTCAATTTACTTTTATCTAAGTCTGTAATGATTTGCTTTCTTAAAAAATATCATATTTTCGCCACAATCAGTGGAAATAGGTTGGCGGCGCTAGTTTCATTCGTATAGCCCCTTAAACACTTGTGTCACAGATATCAGACAACAGAAAAAAATCAATGTTTGTTTTACTAACTTACTTACTTTTATCATTTCAGTAAGAGCCATGTGGTCTGCAAGCTTACAAAGAGTGCAATTCAGCAAACTGCGAGAATTGGACCTCCGAGCATGCAGTATCAGCAGCATTGATTCCTTCGCATTCCAGAATATGCCGTCACTAGAAGCCTTATACCTAAGCGAGAACATCATACAGACTATATTACCTTTCGCCTTCTCCGGTCTCACCAGACTTAAGCATCTGGACTTAAGCAACAATTTTGCGACAGACGAAGAAGGCAGACCAATCCCTTTGGATCTAGATGATAGCGACATTTTCGCTGATCTATTCAGCTTGAAATCATTGGACTTCTCCAACACAGTGCTCGGAATTAGAAGATCAACTTTCAGCAGATTAGGAAAAAGTCTAGAAAGATTGTCTTTATGTAAGACTGAAACTTTCAAATTACCAAGTAGCTTTTTTAGTAACACATCTCTGAAAGTCTTAGATGTCTTCGGCAATCACGGCATATTTCTAAACACATATGTTTTGAATGGATTACAAGATACGTTGGAAGTGTTATCAGTTAATGAAGTTGGACTTACAACGTTTGATCATGTACACAACTTTACTAAATTACAAATTCTTCTTGCATCTAACAATGAAATAAGTAATATAAGGACAAAAGTTGCTAAATCATTACCAAGCTTACAGGTGCTAGCTTTAATGCGGAACCGGATAACCAATTGGTTTAACAATGGTCTATTTTCAACAATGCAAAACTTAAAGGTTTTAGACTTACGAAATAATACAATCAACCTCATAACTCACGAAATGCTGCAAGATCTTTCAAATGTATCCTACGTAGCTTTGTCGGGGAATCCTACAGTTTGCAATTGTAACTCTAGAGACTTCATTGACATAGCTAGAAGAAATGAAATGACATTACCACAGACATTAGTACGGTCAATATCAGAAACCAGCAATAGACGATTCAATTTTCATTCAGGTTTCTATGACATGAATCAAATTATAATGAATAGAGTGAACATATCTAAAGAGTGCATGAAATACGATAATTGCACGACAATTATGACACATGCACC